>JTDE01000103.1:263639-281812 GCA_014338405.1 Paragonimus skrjabini miyazakii | reverse complement strand
CCGTAGCGTGCCTTCAATACACAACCTGTGCACTAGAATATGAAGGTACTTTTAGTCTCATGAACAGTGTTTGAGGAAAGTTTCCGATTAAACTTTCCTGAAAGTCGAACGTACACGGGTTGTTCAGTGCAGTATATTCCGCTTCAAACGTAATTAGACCAGTGTACATGCATGAAAATAGTTGAAAGGTTGTGTTATTTTGCCAGAAAGGAATATATAAGCATGTGTTCTAACAATGTCTTACAATCTTGCATGCAATGATCAGCAGTTTTTGACGTCAGGTGATGCCGAACAAACTCAAAAACCAATGACAACAAAGGACTTCAACGATGGTCGACGGAAACTCATGTAGTGAGAAAAAAAAGTTTTAAAACGATTTGTGTTACATTATGTAAACTCAGGTCTTTTGGATACATAACCCATCGGACAACGGAAATGATCGGTGTATGCAGATGTGCAGAATGTTTGGCCTTGTTACAAATGGCTTGTGGTTTTACGAATAGTATAACGTGTGCTCAAAACAGTTACTGCAAAAACCATAGAATCTTGAAGCCTCATTTCTCTATGTTCCGCGGCATGGAAGTGAACTCATTAACCGCCACCTAAGGACTATCAAACACCAACTGTTTTAACTTGGAGTAGTTTTTCAGTTAGGAAGAGATAACTCATGCGGTCGTTCACTCGTGTATTTGATAAAACTTGCTTTGTTCCTAAGAATTTTTAACCAGTGCAATTTGAATATATATATGTCATCTGGTGGCTCGGTTCATGCTGAAACCAAATAACTCAAAATTGAATTGTTGGAAATTGGTAACCATGAACCAATGTCTGTATAATTTTGAGGACTCTGTGGAATAATGCTAACAAGCACAAGTTAATTTCAGTGACCACATTTAATAAGAACTTTATGACGTTCATCTGTAGTATGCTCAAGTATTCAAGAAAGTAAAGCAAATTGCAGAATACTTCATTGATAGTTTTGAAGTTGAAGTACCATTTTTGTTAACGGAAACTTTCGGCAACTTTAGTATCAAGGTAACGTTCGGTGCTGATTAACTTTGTCATACACCTAGGCGGTCATTTCACAGGATCCAAAGGATTTGCTAAATATTGGCGCTTTATTCTGTCGCTATGCTCCACACAACCTAACACTTATCTACTCGATTACATGATTGTATTCAGCTCGCGATAACTGTTGACGAGAACAGATGTTCATCACCTTCATAATGATCTCCCAAGTTCGCCATAGGAGTCGTCATTCAAGCATAAACGGATCGAAGTCAATTCATTTTTTGTTACAATATGCATATTGCGTCAGTGGCACAAACAGATGACCGTACCGGGAGAGTCGTTTGGTAAGCATTGTTAAGAGGACCCAAAAAGTTAAGCGTTTACCGCCAAGTTCCCATTTTGCTATAACTTAACTCACCTGACATCTTCCTTGTCAGCTAAAACAAGGACCGCATGGTTAAGCACAAAATTAACAGGCCTGGTGAGAACCCCTAACAGTAAAGATGTGTTTGCAACAGTTTGATAAGTTCGCACTGTTTTTAACCGTTGTCTTGGAAATGTCCGCTTCCAACACGAAGGTGAACTCAGCGATACAGTTGTTGTATCTCTCCGATAGAGGTACACGTAAAAATGCGAACATCTGCAGTTGACGTTAGACTCTAATCTTTTTGTCCATCATTATGTTTGGCTCCGTGTTAAGGAGCTCATCATCTGGCAGATCGTAATTCTGATATTCAGTTGTTTTCAGATCTGTAATATGCTGGAGTTTATGTTGATCATTGGCCAAAAATCAAGTCAAATTTGTTAAAAAAAGTTGGCGGGTGGGCAACAGAATCCAAATGTGAGAATTCCGAGCTCCTGGCGTGACTTCATAACTCAGCTGGCAGAGCGCTTGTCGCTTTTGGTCATGGTGTTTCTATCACTGGTTCGAATCCGGCCGAATTCCTGAGGTTTCATCATTGTGTTTCATCCAAAATGATTGGACGTTTGTCTCATCGGTGTCGTTATTAATTTATTCAAGTTTTTCTTGAAATAACTTATCATTATTTTTCAGGTCAGAATGAAGGTAAGCCATTGCATGCGGTGTGACGTGTCAACGACATCCAGAACAGACCTTTGCTGGAAACCAGTGTCAGAAAAGTCGTCGATAAAAACGTCAACATATACACCTTGCCATGGACGCCAAATCACACGTATAGCAAGAAAAACATAAATCGCCAACGCAATATTACTCGATCTGTGGGATGATGCATTCAAAAAGCAGCTTCTGGGAGTTGCATCCGCAAAGTCACGTAATTTCCTGATTCATCGGTTTTATCGCACGCAGGGCATTTTGTAGTCAAACAGACAAAGGAAACGTTACAAAACTCCCTAACCGTCCACTGAACAATTACGTTGTACATAACTGACCTAGTCCATTACTAAATATGCCTTTCAACTCTAAGTTTGCCCGTACTGTATGTTACATTTTGTTATCTTGGTTTACTGCAGTATTTGAGGTCCACCTTGTCGAATACGCGCAAATTAGCATACCAATCACGTAGTAACATAACAAATTTGTGGAATTCAATTTTTGCAGAAAAGAACGCTATTGAGTTAAAGCTGGCGGATTATGGGAACATTTTAAGAAGTTTTAGCTATCAGCAGTCCAAAAAATAAACGAAGTCGAGTTTACACTCCATAGTCAGTAATGCCAGACTGCAAACTGTCCGGCCTACATTACTCAAGGCAGCCTGACTATATAAGATTTGCGGTACGTATTTAGAGCACTTGCCCTTGTCGATAACGCACAGACAAATGGTAGACAGTATATTCATCCGATATTTAATAATCTATTATAAACAACAGCCGAATTTAGAAATAGCTAAAAACAATTAGACAAATGCTCCTATTTTTGGCCGTCTTATCGGCGAAACTACAGCATCCACTTTCCGAAGCAAACAAAACTAACAGTAAAATACTGTAGGCTGAATTTCACTTAGATAGCCTCCATCAAAAAATAACAGGATAAACGATATAAAACGTTGTCGAGAAAAAATGGCAAGGTCATCCCAGATTTCAGTATTGTATTTAAGTCAGAGTATTAACGAGAAATCAGTTGAGCATACCGATGTCATGTATATTGATAACTAGATAACTTCATCGGCCTGACAAAAGTAGATTCCCCGAAATACTTTACCCGTGTTCTGTGTGTGGATTCTTTGGCATACAAAAACTGAAAAATGCTTTTCACATGGTAGGCGCCCGTTAGCCTATTGGATGAAATACAATGCCTCTTTTCGAAGAACGTGCAGCTGGTATCTCCGTGAACCAAGAATATTCAGGCTGAGTTGTTCTCATCAAGAGAATAAATCAACTGTCATTGGAAACTAAAATTCATGAAGATATTCCATTCTCACATTGACATAATATTCTAACAATGCGCTAGGATTTCAATTTTGCTAGTTCCATGCAGATAAATGTTGCACTGCAATTTTTTCGCGTTGTTCATATTTTTAGAGACCAGTCGAACAAAATTTAACGTATGACATTTTGCCAGCATTTATTCGTTTACTACGAAAAGCAGCAGCCTGTTCACCATAAAACTGGAGCTAAAAATAGTCATCGTGTAATTTTGGCGTGGGCGTACAGGCGGTATAACGAATACGTAGTACACACTTCAAACCGCCTGTTCATCAACGACACATGACAAATCTCATAGTTTGTGTGCAAAACAGATTCAAGTACCAAAGTTACAGACAGCTCAGTGGTGCGTTCAACATTTTGAAGGAAGTTCTCGTAACAGAGTGTGAAGTACCGTAATTAAAATCAGCGGCTGTTAATTTTGTATATGGTACTGTAATTGTGGTGTTGAATAGAATATTTTAACATTGGATTTGCTCAGCAACTCTAACCATGCAGTGTTAGGGACAAGCCTACCTGTGAAGTGCATAAATATGTCCCATTCTTAATGTTGTAGTTGATGAGGTTTACTCACATCCTACGACTGGTTACATTCTCGTTCATACTCACCTGTTGACAATATTTAAAATTAAATTCTGACAAAAAAACTCAATCCAACACCAACCTAGATTATTCAGGAACCAATAGAAACATAAGAGCACTGGCGCAAAATGTGTGTTGAATGCAAACCGTCTGCTAAGCAACATACCTTTCTTTATAGTATGTGCATTCAAAAGATAATTGGACTTTGAGCCGTTTCTTCAGAAACCGATTGGAAGGCACTTAGAAGTGGAGACGGTACGAATTCGAAAATGGCGTCACCGAAGTTACGCTAGGAAACATCGGCTGGTTTATTGGGTAAATAGATGTGAGCTAAGCACTACAAATTACAAGTTGTCAGTTACTGTCGATTCTAGAAACAAAAGACAATATATGCGTTTGACTCTTACGTTAGGCGCGACAACTGGAATTTTGACTTGTAATCAATACATAATCCTAAAATTCTCAACTTTAGTTAAACTTTATATGATTAGTCCATGTCTTGCCTCGTACACCATTGCTTTGTGTAGCCGATCTTACGCGGCCAGATCTGCACAACCAAATAAGTTTTTACAAATCCAGAAATAACTTACTGGAATGAAAATAAATCAACCCAATACCAGCGTAATAATTAAACATGTGTCTAAAGTTTTGCATCATCCTACGGGAGAAACTTTAGTCTAGTCCGCAACGCCACCTACTTTAGACAACGGTAATTTCCAACTGGACGTTGTTACTATGTCTTCTCATTTTCAGTTTCATTAAACCACGAACGCAATGACCAAGCGTATCACAGTGAGGCGAAAAAAATATGCTCATTGTGACGGCAAATTTTCTAACTTAGGGCTAATTAATTCACTGGCATATCTTGCATTAAAATTTGCTGTACAACAATCACTACTCTGTCAGAAATTAGTATTTTGTCATCGAGCTGTAGGAACATTTGGTTGTTGAAAACTGTAATTCGTTATAACACCATCTGGCCAAAAACCAACAATATCGAGCAATGGAAATCCAGACAACTCACTGACGTACTAAGCTGAAAGAGAAAACTGTTCTTGGTACCATTACTAACTCTTCCAGTTGACATAATTGTATCCATATAATTAGACCCATTTGAGTGATGTGCATAAAACTGCTTGCAAAGTAGGAGCAGATATAGAATACTGGAAATTAGGATTTTGATAATATACACAACTGTCAAAACTAACTGCCATACATTTCCCGAGGGTAAACGGAAGGTGAATCCGTCGATTTCCGATTATGTATTTAATCATAAGGTAGACTGCTTATTGCGAAAATAGGCAGAACAACTGCACTCCAAGCCACACAAAATGCATTGAAAAGGAACCGACTGATTTCCCTCGTAAACCCCAATACATTTTGAAAGAAGACAAAAATTAGGTGATGTGTTTTGGAAGATTATTTCGTGCATTCTGAACAGGCATGAGGATGTATCTGATTTCAAACGTCGTAAGGATGACTCGTAGGACTGAAGTCCTAGAGTGATTTATCAAAAAGACAGATGGAAGATGGAAAAGTTGTAGAAAAAGACTAACAAGGTAACCGCAAAGCCAGAACAAACTGTTTTTGATTTCAAAAAATTGCGTTGGCGTCTAGTAGCCAGTATCTTGACAAAACTGGCGGAGGCGTTGTCCTCCGTGCCAATGTACCACCGATAACGTGTCAAAAGTTCTACTCTGTGTACTATCTGGATTATACGGTTTTGTCACTGACGACACCATGTGTCGTCTTTCAGCCTCTATAGGCTCACTGTGTGTTGTTATTGTTTCCAGCCAATTGGAAGCATGATTGTTGACAAAAATAGACAGTTTTAGTTGGTCGTCGTCTGTTGACTCATGATGCACCCATATGAGTATGCCAAAATCCGTGGGATCTGACAGATATAAATTTATGGCCTTGTAGACTGTTAATGATGCAGAAGATGCATCTTCGTTTCTTAGCAGTCACTAGATTCGGTATTTCCAAGTACATTATCTTCTTTGGTGTCTTGCTTTAAGATTCATACATAATTTGCTCACTAACGGTGAGTGGAGCTTAATACCACTCATCACTGGCATTCATGGTTCGTCTTCTGAGTGACTAGTTTACACATGCTCCGAATATTTTCGAGCACTTTTCATAACCTAATGACACTCTACTAAACCTCTTTTTGTCGATTACGTACTGTTTCAACTTTGTTGAAATTATATAATCTTTCTGATCTGATGGTGGATTATTGAAAACAGGTGTACGTCACAGTTTTTTTAAAGATTCACAAGAAAGTTTTACGAGGTTGTTTCCTAACACCTTGCAGGAAGAACAAATTAGTCGGGACGGTTTCTGTCTAATTGCCAACTTCTGGTGACAGGGTATTTCTCGTTCGTGATTGTTAAGTGTTCCGGTACTGGTCCTTTCCTTCACAACGCACAGTAGCGAAAAATTCAAAGTATACCTGCTGGCATCATTATGTAGGTTGCCTATACAGGAATACTTTCCACCTACCAGTTGATCTCAAGCAGCCAAAATATTCAAATATGCAGGAAAGTCAACCACATATCACTTCCTGGTTAGTTCTAAGATTAACTAAAGGTGATTCGAATCACAGAATCATATATGTGAACCTTTTCCGATCTCCAAAACTCGCTAGAGTCTTGGCTCTTTAGAGTCTGTGAGTCAGTGGCTTCTGAGGGCTATCATGGCTATACGGAACGTATCTAATTGGCTGCCTATTGCAAATTTACAATTTTATCATTGGTTGAGATGTGTATTATTTTACGTGTTTTCACTATGCTGGAATAACTTGATTTTCAATGGTTAATATTTGGATTTACCTTAGAGGTCTTATACATAAAATTCGAAATTCCTGTCGAAGGAGAATGTGTCAAGTTTTGTTTTCAATGACCGGTATTTAATACAACCGATTTGGTATCAATTCTCTTCGAAAGATCAGTCGTCATATTATTAGTAAAATTCTGACTGATGAATTGTTTGATCTATCACGTGCAACACAGCCATATACTGAACAACAGTGCATAGAATAAAGTAGCCTTCACCAACGTGGAACGGTATACCGACCTCTCTGGGCAGCCGTTATAAGGGGTGGTTCCTATTCATGGGATGCCAGTTTGTTAAGTAAATTGTTCCGCACGTCGTACCTGTTCAACTAATGCGACTGAAAAATTTGACAAGTAAGTGCCGGTTAGCCAGCACATGTTAGAGTGGCAGAACTAATTGATCGTTAAAAGTTCGCCAACTATGTTTTTGGTACTTATGTGAGTGTACAAACCTGCTTTGAACCGCAATCAGCTACGGACTTGTTTTCGGAAAGCGCACCGATATCTACTTCTGAACTAGTTTGGTACCTTTGAAGACCTCGCCAAACAAACTGATGGAAATAACGTGGATGCGGTTTCTTCTTTTGTTTGAGGTTGAGAGCAACTCAGCATTTAGTCTTCGTGCATTACCATAACATCTTCTGTTGACACTTTTATGAAATGTGTAGACTGTAGGGTGTTGCTGTCATGTCAATCTCATCAACGTCTCATCAGTAATCACACATAACCTCCGACTTCCAAACAGATATATACCACATTTCAGGAAACAGTGCACTTTCCGCTAGAACATTGCGTTCCAGTTTAGAGTATGTGTTATATATAGACCGTGCTGGTACTCAGTCTTTGTGAACAAAAATCAGTAAAAGCTTTTTACTCAAAATGTGAAAGCATGTCTCTGCATAGGCTTAAACTTTTACAAAGAACAAATATGATTTAGCGTATCAAGAATATGACTTGTACCGATGTGACCACATCTCCGGCAATAAACCACACTGTAAGTGATGGTACTGGGTTGTGCACCTACTAGAGTAAGGCGAATATATCTATCATACCATGCTTTGTGACCATGTCCTAACGATTCACTCGATATATGAAACGCAGCATACGTATAGTCCCTAGGTTTCATTGTTCGGTCGATGAGAACCCGATGGTTCTTGTCATGTCAGTCTGAGTGTACGCACAGCTGAGATTGACTACCCATGGACAACGCCTGTCGTAGCTCACGCAACAGTATGCTGACAACTTATTGTCCCGAATATATTCAAGGAAAATTTTAGGATCGATAACTACCAGGTGGAAAAGTTTAAGCACATTACTGGTCCTTGTTAAGAGGCAACTAATACAGCCACTTAAACCGAAGAATGACTTCCGCTTGCAGGTGAACGAAAGAATGTTCTGCTATCTGGTATAGTCAGAACGTTAAATGTGATTTTTGGACGTGCAATCCACGTACAATTTGGAACAAGCTTGTTTTTAACTCGGTGGAAGCAACAGTGAGATTCTTCATGCACTGATGATCTACGAAGTGGGTGAGTTGATTTGTCAGAGGGTTTAAACAACACAGTCAAACAAGGGATCTTAGGGTGAAGAAGAATGAGCTTATACAATCCGAGTTGTTGTTGATAATACGGTCGAACCTCTCAAACAAACACATCCGGTTCTGTGGAAAATTGGTTGGGAACAGAGCCGACCTATTGTAGAAGACTTTGTACTAGCAAACATGCATTGCCACATCATTGTGATAGAAACTGGATTGATGTACCTTAATGCACGTTGATCGTCATGGGAATCATTGATAATTCCACGAATATCAAATCATCAATACAAGCAGCCCAGTCATGATGCTTTCCATTGAATAAACATCATTTTCATCTTCCTGACGTCTATCTAGGAACTGTTGGGTTCGAAGAGTTTGGATAGTTGGAGGAATTACAACCTAACCCACTGACACAAGTTCGAATTGTTTGTCAGCACTGGATTAAAATGATGTCGTAACCGTCGTGAAATTACGGAGGAAGTGACGTTCACGACTGAGCATTCCACATAAACAAACATTAGGACTAGTAAGATTGGTTTCGTGTTCACGTTAGATAGCGTGTATTAATTGGCGGGTATTTTTCCATAACAGTTTCTGCTTGACGAATAAAACCTGGTAGATTTTCCACTGTGTACTGGAGACTGCTCAGTCATCAAACGGTATACCGGTTAAACGTATATGATCACATTGTTTCTTGTTTGTTGTAGATGTGCTAGTAAAAGATAAGCAAAAGTGGGATCATCTTCATGTAGCTAATAACCAGAAGGTTCAATTTGGCAGAGGAGACTAATGACTAGCAAATATTCCTTCATATTTTGTGAAATGATATGTTGTTTAGATCACTGCGTCCAGGTGTGCTATTTTTTGAAGCGTGATTAACCATTGCCTTGAGCCACACTTTCTTGTGAATTCACAGTAATGGCTCAAGTGGACATCACTAATCAAAAAACAAATTTCCTAAAAAGTGGGCATTTTTAAAGTTCGGCTACTTCCTGAAGGCGGCCACTGTAAAATACTCAGTTTAACCCATACGTACGAGGAGAAAATCAAGCAAAATGAAACAGAGAACTACTTAGACGCATTGTTGCTTGTCAAGAGGATAATCTGCAAGAGCGTAGACGTACTATGTCGGCTTTGAACAAACAATGTGATTTGAATGCAGTCATATCATCCTGCACGAGTTATTTGTCCGCGGCGGGATGTTCTAAAACATGACCGCATGATTTTCACTATGACTAAATGAATTCTTCATTGCATAAGATAACGACTGCAAGAAATATGCCACCATCATATGAAACGGTCATTGCATATTCAGATATGAAACCAGCTGATTTGTGTAAGCCAATCATTTTCTAATTTATGCTGAACTAGGAGTTCAGGTCTAAACGGTTCCTCCAAATTTTAAGCTGCACAATTGTTCCTATGAATTTAGAGACTCCAAGCATTGACTAATTCAGGTTGTTTTGGTTTGAAATAGTCCTGAAAATTACCTGTGAGTAATGTTACCGAATCTGTAATAAATAAAAAATTTGGATGTTTCATGCAATTAGAAATGGTCAACTTTGGCCGCCTTAAGATGGAAGCCGGAATAACACCGTTCAACTTGAATAAATTCATAAAAATTTTCAGTGTGCCACAATTCGCGGACGCTGTTAATTAACATATTTGCACACAACTAAACTTCGAGCCCATGATCTTGTGTATATTTTAGATTTTAACTTAAAATTAGTCTATTGCGCAGAAACCCTATAGCAAAATAGTCGAAGGTTTTTTCCACCTCTGATTTGAAAATTTGGAAACTAAGCCCTAACTAAGTGAGTTTCCATGGTACAGTATATAGTTCAGCGGATAACGCAAACCTTCATCATTGTAATCAAACTATTCAGTGGAACTGAAATATTCACTTTGTCCTTTTAATCCCCCGATCATTAAAACGAATGTACTTTTTTCTTCGACGAATGGACACAGCAGGCAACCAGCGTAAATGTCGTCGAAAGTGTATGTGCATGATTGACATTAAACGAATGTAACTGAAGAACAATGCATTTAACAAATCATTTGTAATTTGTGCGTATCACGTATCTTAGACCACTTGATGTCCGTAGGTGAGTGTGTATGTCAACATTAATTGCAGAACGAAGACATTGAGAACGCCGATGACAATGTTGGCGGAGATTATGAGATTCAGGTACAATTTTCGAAAACTTAAGCGTTAAAACACACTTCCAATGGGTGGTTAAATGAGATAAACTAGGAGACCATTAGGTGATCATTAAACGGTTGAAATAATGAGGAAAAATGGGGCCATCAACATCAAGTACAACAGAACAAGAAAGTGAAAGAAGAAAACAGTGGACAAGCATTTAAGGATAGAAACTTTAGTATCGATGGTGCACGCATCTTCTTTACACCACAGGCAGCCTATTTTGCATGCAATCAGACAGAGTTGAGCCACAGAATACTCAGTAGTTATCAGATAGACGAAATGGAATAAGCAACAACTACACAAATTTCAAGACCCACGTCAGAAAACGCTTATATTTTTCCACATCAGCACTACATCAGGTACCATGTACTGAGTCCTTACCATACACTTGCAAACAGACTTAGAGCTACATACTACAAGAGCGGCAGTACGAGCACAGAGCACTGAATGTGTTGTGGTTAATGGTTATTATAACTGTGATTATAATCTTGATAAATGACTACTGGAACTTCATTTTATGTGAACATGATGTACTGGACCTACTCAATAGAAGGTAAACTTTCATAGGAACAAAATTGTTAGTTTATCTAATTTATGTCGTTCACTCTGTTCTCCTCTACCGTCGATTCCTTCACCTGCAAATGACTTTAGCTCTGAAGCCAGCTCTGGAAAGTATTTAATTGGTTATATAAAGGTTATCTATTGTCTATTTTATCGTCTAACATTGTTAACTCAAATGGTATAACTGACAGCGAAGAATACATCGAGTTTGGGCGACGGTTTTTCAGTGTTTCATCAAATGGTCGCTTACAAGGAAGCGATGCGTGAAGTGGTACATATTTAGCAAGAGGTATCCAGATATTGGACTCCAGCACAACTGTACATGTACTGCTATCTCTCTGCAACCTCCACAAGTAATATTCACCAATGATTGCCCAACCAGGCAGGGCAAGTAGACGAGAAAAGGCAGTGTTCCATAAAACTGAAACGAGCAGTACTAAATTTGTCAAGTGATTTGGACGTCTCTCTACGACAGCAACCGTAGTTTTGCTTCTTTAAGGTTTCAATACCGGAAGCAAACAGAAACCATCTTAAGTATTCTCATTGTCCCTTTCGAATAGAGTTTAATTCCTGATTTTATTGCATTTCAAACGTTTTATACATTTTATTACAAACTAGCAGGTGAATTTATGGATTAACCTGAGACGGGTATCATTTTGACTTCGGGTAATTAACGGTTAATCCAGACACACAGAGAGTAATCATTTAAGTAAGTCGAGCAGACGGATTTTGCATTTTTTGCAAATAGCGGCTAAAAATAAATATGATTGTGACGGTTTGCATTGACGCTTGCACGTTCATCGACACTTGAGAAAATTCAGATGTTATAACGCATGGAATTCTCTAGTCTTCTTGACAGTAAGTAGAATACTCTCCTTTTTTTCTTTTTTCGCCAAAATTCTAGTGGCAAAATAAACGGAAAATTCCTGACCAGTCTTGGATATTTTCTCTCAGTGATTACGTTATGTAAGCAAATAATTGATCGTTTCGGATTTAGCCGGAACCATTCTTACGAATACAAACATTATCAAGCTTTGCTTGTTCATTGTGCAATTGACACTGGAAGCATCCTGTACAATTGTTGCTTTTGGTCCAAAAATTACAGTTCTGATGTTTAGCTGACGTGATAGTTTAGCCATCTTCACTATGGTCTACTTAAGTTTCTAAGACTCGTACATGTGTAAACAAGCCTGTTCGATGCAAAAATATATCGAAAACCATTTATAACTGCCCATAACTTTCGTATTTCTATCGCCATTTCATTCAGATCCTCTCAAAAAAACGCACCGGACTCAAGGTTCCTTCTTGTTAGAGCTTGTCAGTAGAATATATCCTTATCATAGCCTCCGGCCACGCTCATACGTGTCAACCATATTGACAACTGCGTCATTAACCTCACTTTAAGAAATATTGAGTCATCACATAAAAACCCCGGTTGCATTTGCTTGTGAGTCATGCTCAGTGGGGGCAAAACTCGAGTACGTTTCTTCTCTCTGTAAGGGTCTGACAAAACATTCTGTGAGAACGCGATGACTAAGACCAATTATGAGTGGTGTTCAGTTTATACAAAACCAAAACCCACTACCACTCACTAGTAGGCAAAAGTAAAGACCGAGGGTTACTCATAATCAACGGGCAAGTGTATGACTGGACTGGATATAACGTGGATATTTTACCAAAAATGCCAAACATACCGCAGCGGAAAATCTGTGCAAACGTCAGGGTTCCGCGTATGTCACAGTTGATTTCACAGACTACATACATTTGAATGTCTAGAATAAGGCAGGCTGAATTTGAAAGCATGAGTTGAGTTAGAAGACCAAAACGCATGGAATCACCAGTACATCACAATTTAAAAATCGTTTGCAATTATTTTGGTTATCTTATTACCAAAATGTGTTTTGAATGGTGCCAGAAATAAACGTGTGTATTGCTGACAAACAATGACTGTTGGAAACGTTTCTTCAAGTACGTACTATTGACCTGTAGTCCGGCAACTTAGCTAATACAGAAAACTATGCTTGACTACATTCTAACCATTCAGCCAGCCTACTTCCAAAAGGAGTACACAGTGAAATTACACTCTTGATAAGGAACATATATATGAGCTTTCCTTGGTCCGAAATGAATTTTAACAACGGTCCAGTTTCCTGTGAAACAAGTGCATCAACCATCACGTTACTCAACACCCAGTAGAAAACAAGAGCACACGGAACATGTTTCATACCAAAGCAAAATTCAAGTGTGGTAAATCTTTCCAAAGGCGGTCGGATGAAACACATGCCCGAAGTAGGATGGCACCATACAAATATGTGTAATGTTCAACTTGTAGTAACTGCGCAGATATAGATATGTATATTGCAAACAGACTGTTAGCCTTTTATTCTCAAGTGGGGTACCTACATGTTTGAGTCAATGCTCATCGATGGCGTTGGTGGATTCTAGCGTGAACTGACTGAGAAATCCTGCTTGGTCAGTCAATCAGCTGGATCATTTGGTGGATTCCGTATGACACAGATGGTTGGGTGGGTAACTAGGTCCGAATGTGAAATTTCTGAGCTTCCGACGTGGCTTTGTAGTTCAGTTGGTAGGGCGCTTGCCGCGTTTAGGCGTGGTGTTTCTATCGCTGGTTTGGATTCAGCCGAAGTCCAGATTTTTCGCAAATGGATCTCTTCTAAATTGTCGAATCTGCCAAACTGCTTATCAGTAATTCATATAAAACCAATGGAAGTAACCTATACGTTACTGAGTCAAACGTACGATAACCTTGAATTCAGGAGTACATTAACGGTGTGGTATTTAGTTTGCTGTGTACAATACGACTGAACCATGAAGTAATTGACGAATGAAAACTGTCAAGTGTCTTTCCGATTTAATTTATTAATTCAGACTTGTGCACTGTAATGTAGATTGTCATTTCGTGCGAGGAGATCTGGAACAGAATACCCAGCTGAGTCAGATGACCACCAATGAAGTCGTGTACGATTACCTTCAATCATTTGGGTTGGACTAACATCACGCACGTTGGGGATCGAACTGATGAACTGCGATTAAGTTCCAGACTGGTGACGTTGAGCTTGTTCCAACAGAACACAAGATCATGATGATTGAAGTTGCAGGAATGTTTATGGTCTCATTTTTCCTAACTGAAATCATACTTCTCTTTTTGTTAGTTAACATTTAAACCAGCAAGCTAATCACGGTCCAAAACTTAATTTGGGAAGGTTTTTTTAAAACTGATATGTTATCACAACCTCGTGAGCTGATGAGTATGATTCTAAACAACCATTCTGACGCTTATGTCTTTACAGTTTCATAGTTTGTTGGTGGTGCTAAAGGTACTAAAGGTTGAAACAGTTGTTTATCACTTTGTGAGTAGTGAGTGGAAAGAAATAGTTGCAGAAATCATTCTAAAACAACGTTATGTGTTGCTGGCGTGTTGTCTTGAAGACCGCCCACAGATGGCTGCTTGATTATAGTTTATTAAGTAAGAGTCTACTGACAAACAACGATAACAATTTAAATAGCCTGCATAAGTCAGATATTGCAAATATAGTTAGGTTCTCAGAAAATCTTCAGATAATGGAATTCCAATTTGCATTTACATTTTGCTAGCTGTTTGTCTACATGTAGGGGGATCACTGGTCGCTGCGGCGTCACTGTGGTGTCTAGGTTTCCGAAGAGCACAGTGTGAGATGGCGAAAAAAGAAAAATACCTGTCTGAAGCAAAAGAAGCCCGGCGAAACTTGATGCAAGTGGCGCGACTTTCAGAAACTTAACATTGCAAACCTCAACAGAATTGCAGTTAAGTTCGTTCTCTGTTGACAAAAGTGGGCAGGGGTTAGTAGCACCAGTTAACTCACTCCTGTGTGATGGGAAAAACTGCAGAGCTGCAGTTTACAAATCCTTGAGCTTTTACATGTATACCACCTGGATATCCGCGTAGACGTAGCAGGTTAACCACAGTATTGCCAGTGCTTACTTCGCGTCATGAATCAACCGTTTTTGTTGAACAAAGCTCATTCATCCAGTCATTATTTTTCTCGACCCATCACAGTCAATCGGCTACCGAGCGGGGATATTCAAGGATAACCATCCGAGATGGATTGGAATAAAGATGGTAGAGCGACGAGTGGAAAGTTCTCCTCGGAAATCCGGACGGGATAGAGTGCGTTTCACGGGTGATGTGGTCATTTCTGTAATGTGATTCAACTTACACATGAAGTACAGATTGACTAACTGTGAAAACCAGCTGGTCTCTACTGCCCACTGTGTCGTCGGAATACGCTTCTAAAATTCACTGAAATGAAACCGCGGCGGAGTAACACCTGAGGACCACGAGAGCCACCCCACAAATCCACCGCGATCGATCCATCCTCACCCGAATGTTCAATTCAGATGTTCTCACGCACGTAGTGCTTAAAGTGGTACTGCGCCAACTTGCTGAAACCAAACATCTTCATATGTTTCTAACTACTCCAACTCTAGTACAAAATTCTGCAGCAGTACTTGTAGATAAGAATTCTCTAGTTTGTAAATGATTATGTGAATACAGGTTATAACTGTCACGTTTTTGTCAAAAAAGTAAGGCCCGATGATCCGTGTTTCAACAGGCCCCATCCCAACCATAGGGTTTTGGCGGGGATGAAATCGGATTTAAGCAAACCGTTGGGGTCTGGTAAAGTAGCAAAAATGGAGTTTCTACTTGAACCCATTCAAATGAAATACTGCTTCGTTAGCAGTTGCTGTTGAATGTACATTCCTTTCCGGTAAAATCTACGTGTAGAACAACTTACGTGTGTCTGCATCTGGCAACCGATGCTCACGTAGTCGAGTTACCCAGTACGACCGATGGTTCTGTCTATGACGCACTTCAAATTGTTACACATTCGAGCGAGCCGTCGGGCGTTCTTTGGAGGCCATTATTTACACGTCACTGAACACTGCCAGCAAAACAGCCACCTGCTGATTTGTGTGCGATCAACCACTTCTAAAACGTAGTTCTGTTCCATCGAACTGATTTACACGTAGCCGATGGCGCACCCAGATGCCTTTCATTTAAGTTGGCAGTGGTCTCCTCCACTCCTTCACTGCAGGCAGCATAAACAAAAACCGGTATACCACGCTGTTTTCTTGTCAGATTACCGGTAGGTCGTTCAATCACTTGCGTTCCAGTAGTGTGATCTCTTCTGGATATGATAAATTCATCCAGACCAAGCTGTTTGCTGTTGTTGTCCAGTACACCGAACCTAGAACAATGTGAACTAACATAACTGAACATCACGAGAATCAGACAAGCAAACAGTAGACGAACACACACGTACATCGAATTAGTCTCCCGTGAACTCACTAGTCCGACGTGTCTTCCGTTAAATGAAAGTATCGATTCTAAACCGTCATCAGAAGCACATCCACTTGCAGTCGGCACTGTTCTTGGGAAGTAGGTTTGTGAACAAACACAATAATTGTTACGTCCTTAATTCAGCCTAGTTCGATCGGTATACAATTACATCGACATGTTACCTTAGGTCGTAATCGCCTAACCAAAACCCTTATTATGTGAATTTTTTATCGATCCGAACTAAACGAATAGTGCATTCTGGAACAAGCTTCCAGACAACAGAGCATCTCAAATTGGACAACATTTTTGAACAAACCCCCCTAATTCGATCTCGATGACTCAAAAAGTTGTCTTTGTTACGATACTCATAGAGGGATAAAAAGGTCAAGTGGGACACGCCGATACGACGCGCAGCAACACTACTCAGTAACAGGGCCACAATACTGAGACATGCCAAGCGACACCTACTATCGTGGTAGCGTGGATATGAAACGTCATGTCAAAGTCCACAAGTGGCGCGGCAAACTTAAAAACATCATGGCGTGCCTTAGGTCCTATGGGAAGACTGCCAACTTTCGGTCAGTCTTGTAGTAATTTGCGAGTCTGTTCCGTTCTTGAATACAGCTTTTTATTATCCATCGTTTGGAGAAAAACCTATCGTGATGACAGTACGTTCACTTGCATCCACAGATGCGTGCTGGCTCCCAGTCCAGCGTTGCCCTCCAAACGCTGAAACGTTTACAGTGACGTGTATGAACAGCGAGGTGTTATTGAACGTGGGTTGTGGTGGCCAAAACAGTGGGACAGTGGGACCGAGCAACTTGACATGAACTGTGCGTTCATTCCAGCTCACAATGGGATAGCTGTAGTTTCAGCGTTGTGCAGATGCCGGTCACTAACTTGACTGGGTTAGGAGACCTGTGTTTTTGGGCAGGCCGGTTTTGTGTCCTGGACCACACTTGGGGGACACTCTGCAGTTTCCAGCTTTTATTCCGTGCAGACCATATTGCACCCTTGGAAAAAAAAGCAGATAATCAGAGTCAACTGGTATCCAACGGAATCCTTGGACCTAATTTAAAAAGGCACGGTTCTCATACCTGATTCGCTGCACGTGGTACACGCTATCGAGCGTTTACGTGCCTGTGCTGGGTAATGTTCATCTTCTTTTGATTAATCGAGCTTCACACATACCCGCCATATATATTACCCCACTACCCGAATGAACACAACCTCCCGTATATCATGTACAGTTTGACAACCAACGAAAAGCGCACTCAACGGGAATTCACCGAGATAATAACAGTTCTTATCGTATGACTATTTGGCTCGCGAGCAGGAAATCATATATCAAAGTATTCTCCACATAAAATATCCTTTAACTGAGGAATCCTGTATCCCATGAAAAATATGATTTGTAACTGACCAGGTAATTACGTTTCTGTTGGTGCCGAATGGATACTCTCGGTGCAAGCCTTGACCGGCTAAGAGTTTAGCAACTCCAGATAGAGCCATCCACTCTACATGGTTTTAATGTACTGGTCACGTTTGATCAAGAAAATGAGAATATTACCAGCGCATCCGTGTCGACATCTATCAGTACACAGGTCAAGCAAGTGGAGTATATCTGTACAGAATGTAGCCAGACATGTAAATCGAAGGCTGGTTTGCCGGCACATGCTCATACATATCGACGCAGAG
>JTDE01000103.1:239046-263539 GCA_014338405.1 Paragonimus skrjabini miyazakii | reverse complement strand
CTGATACCCAAGCTCCCACATTCTTTGACTGTATTGACTGTGAATGTTGCTTTCCGACCAAAATTGATTATATTCAGCAAGGGAAACATGCACATTCCGTCGACTGCAACTGCGAGAGGCTCCGGTTCACCAACGCCGCCGGATCTCTTGTCAGACTTGACAATGAGTTGGCTTCGTCATGCTCCACTCGACGCAAACTTCATCACAGGCGCCTGTCACAATCCTCAAGCCGTACTCTGGACAGCATCCAGACGCGTATCTATGTACTGAATTTAAGGAAACATACCGCCCTCCCCCACTGCCAACCCAGCCTCCACCTCACAGACAAACGTGACGTCGACTATTGAGTCCCAAACTGCCAAACACGCCGAGTGGTTTTCTTTTTTGGTGATAACCCAAATGAAGTCCAATAGCGGGGCTCTCTTACACAACGACGAACTGCTAGCAGTTGCTTGCGGTCTTCATACAAGCAGTTTCACAATGATACAGGCAAAGTTACGGCTAAAAATGCACGCCTCACAAGCTTTTCTGTGCACGTGGCGACTGATCACTGGACGACTTGTTCATATCGCTGCAGAAAACTACACTATCAGAAAACAAGTACGGAAAGCTAACTACGCAACGATTCGAACTCCGTACCATCAGCAGAAGAAAGATGTTGCTTTTACAGTCTTTTCTTGGAACTGGGGAACTGTGTACAAGAGTACTCGTGGCCTACCGGATAATTCCAACTAGTACTGGTCCTAGGTATTATCGATTCATCCACACACTAATGAGCGACCCTCATGTGTGATTCTGTCTCTAAACCGGTCCTTGATTGACCTGATCACTGGAGAGGAAGTATGCCACACTATGAAGAACATAGGAAATACTGCTTCGGATATGAACAAATTGTTACCCTAACATTCAAATTGTATGAAAGCTCATGACTAAGCCGGATATTTCAATTTCTTTCTGCTAACTGAAGGTTGTCCGATTCGTCTGTAATGCTTCAGCATCACGCTCGTTCCGTAAAGGAATAACCTTTCTTCTCCTAGCGAATTGAGAGCTATTGCCGCCTGTTGAACGTAGGTGCGTAGCTTACACAACGTATTAGCTGGCCATTGGTATCTACACTTGCAACCGCCCGCTCCTTAATTCGCATTTCTACATAGTCACGGTTGCTTCAAAGCAATTTCACTACTCCATTCACTGCTTCTGATCTCATGAACCACGTCTTCGAGCTTGTGTGTGGCCGTTACTGTCGTGTCCAAAGCGCTCGATTTTATCTCGCAGGACTCGAGTGTTAGATTGGCCTAAGTTTTCGGTAATCCTCCACCTCTAACATACTACATGACTAACTTCTGTCGGGACGTTTCTGACACGTTTGAAGGCTTTATTCTTTGGTCCCAGCGTGGTATTTGCCAGGGAACCCTACTGTCGTCGCCGCTATCCATGGATGAGGCGTTGGCCCTACCTGGATCGCAGCATGACTGTCAGTTCCACAATACACTGATCAAATGTTTTGTGTATGCCGACGATCCACTCCTCCTGGCCTAGAACCCGACGCTCCTCTCCAAGAAGCTTGCGGTCGCCGCCAGTGCCTTGGAGCTCTCCGGATTGAAGATCAACACGCAAAAGTCTAAACTCTTCGTCACCTTCTTCGGACATAAGCACAACGCAACGGCTATCACTGACGAGTTTATTCAATTTGATCCGGACACTACCCATTCGCTAGGCGCTTCTGATGCGGCGACGTATCTCGGTATCCCGTTCACCTGGAATGGTAAGCCACTCACCAGTAACCGATAACGGCCTCTTACGATGCCAAATAAAGCAACCAAGGAGCCCTTGAAGTCGAATCAGTGTATCTACCTTCCAAGGTAACATCTGATCCCAAAGATGATTTACTCATTGAGTGTGCGTCAAGCCTACTGAAGCAGGCCCAAATTTATGGACCGCACAATCCGCCAGTTTGTTCGGCAGTGGTTATGCCTTCCGAAGGACGCACCAACCGGTTACATTCGTACCCCGAATTTTTTGTTGGTCTGAAAATTCCATTAGTTTCATCCCGGACAACCCAGAAGTGGAGGGTCTGTTGTTGTGTCAACGTTCAGTTCTGAGAAACGTGGTCACAAGCGATCCGTTTGGCCCTATTGTGAGGGACGAAAACGTCCCAGTACGCGTTTAGGGTATAGTAGTGACGAACAAAAAAGAGGTCTATGCGCAACGGATGGGTAAGGTTCATGGCTATGGTCTCCAGCTAGTATCTCGCTCTCCACTCTCCAATCGTTGACGGCTAAACCTGGACCGCATTTTCCTCAAGACCTTTATCTGCGCCATCCACCCCGATGTGGCCTTTTGTAGACTAAGGCAAGAATGTCTCGAGGTGTCCGACGTGTCTACTCACTTCTCTGTCTTGGCAACTGCGGTCAACCAAAAAGCCTTGCTCATATCCTCCAATCCTGCTGGATCAGCCAAAATATGCGTGGCGCTCGGCACAACCGTGTGGCCAAGGACCTGAGAATAAAGGCTGTGCAGTCTCGGCCACGCAGTCTTCGAGAAGTCACGAGTACCAGCGACGAGCTGGTTTATCAAACCCGACGTCATCGCGGATCGTGACGGCGCTTTTATGGTACTGGACGTTAGTATCGAGTATTGAGGTCGCTTTACTGGGACAGACAAGCTTGTGAAGTACGGGACCGACTAACTAACTAACGTGTTGCGACTACCCAAGTGGAAATTGCACAAATGCTACTGGCTGATCTGCGTGAAACATACTGTCTTCTTCTTTCAATCGTTGAAAACTTGACATTGTGCAGTCGTATCGTGATTACTCCATTCTGTAAGACAATCATCGATTATACGAAAAGGACGTATATCAATCGCTTGCGGAAGTCACTTATGAAGCATGCTGAAGAATCGATCCGAATGGATCTCAGTAAGTACGTACTGAACTTTACTTCAGTACGATTGAATAAGTTGCAACTAGAAGCGTTGGCCCTAGGTCTTGATTAGAAAATACTATCGCGCAAACCTAACCGTATTTACATTGAAGCCCAATTTAAAAACCTTATCGATCAATTATGTGATCTGAAACCAACTAGTGCTGACAATTTAGGCTGGCTAAAAATTAAACTCACTGATATAGCTCATGCGTTTATCGTGACTCTGCTGTGTTATTACCAAGCAACACGTCGTAATACTTAGGCCGGATAAGAGCTCTGAGGCCGTCATTTTAGACAAAAATGTCTATGTGCAGAAGATGTTGACAATATTGTATGACTTTACGAAGTTTCGACGGATAGACAGAGTGGACAAAGTCACAGAAATAGAAGACCGCATAGGACGAAATCGGCAACTGTTCTTACAGTTGCGGATTATTGACGAGGTAACCTATAAATCTCTTAAACCATGTGGACTGTCAATACCCCCAGCTGTACGGCATGTCGAAGACGCATAAGTCTGGGATGCCGCTTCGGCCAATTTTTGCAGTGATTCAAACTATGCTCAATGGGTTCCACGAAGACAGTAACTTCAACCTCACTGAGAAGTCCTGATCTTAGGGTTATTGGTTGGATAGAACAGAGTGATTCCGTTCAATCTCCTTTCGAAATGATCGGGAAAGCTGAACACTATTCATACAAGGTTATGGTTGAGCGTTCGGAGTTGATTATTCGGGCATGCCTATTGTGAGGTTGTTGTGGTTGTGGTTGACACGCTATTTTCGAAAGCACGAGGATCAGAGTGCGAACTCCGATCCGGACAAGGATAAGCACTAATGATGAGCAACATGATATGATATGAGCGAAACTTAAGTCTAGTGCTTCTTTTCGAAGTGGACTAGCCGAAAAGCTTATCTCAGTCCGAAGTCTGCGGTCAAATGTGGGTGGTGTACAATTTTAGCAACGACAAACTTCCCAAATCATAAGTTGGCGCCCTGGTTAGTAGCTATTCTAACTCCACTGAAACAAAAGTTTCAAGCACATTCCATTAAAGATTCTCTCAAATTGATCAGTGACTTGGACAAAATTAACCCTACTAATGAAATAGTGTGCTCTGTAGACGCTCAGTCATTGTTCACAAACGTCCCAGTACATGAAAAAATTGGTTATATTTGTGAGCTGGCCGAATCAAACCACATTGCGTTGCCACTCTCAACTGATCTACTAAAAGAAAGTTTGTTGCTCTGCACTGAGAACATCACTTTTCGTTTTCTCGAGCAGTCTCACCGTCAAATAGATAGAGTGGCCATGGGACGCCCGTTGGGCCTTATCTTAGCAGAATTCTCCCTGTTAAGAATTGAGCAAGAGCTAGCTACGGGGAAAGCAGGCTTGTCATACTACAAGCATTACGTTGACGACACATTGATATTCAGTCAATCCAAACAGATAATAGATAACCTGGTGCAATGCCCGAGTAGTTTTCACTCTAACCTGAAGGCTACGTGTGAATTTGAGGCTAACAACTGTCTGCCATTTCTAGACATACTCATATGTCGCCCAGAAGATGACCCGATTGGAAGAACTGTCTGTAGAAAAGCCACATGGTCCGACCAATACCCAAAATTCAACAGTTTCACACCAATCCAACATAAACGAGCACTACTAAATAAGTTGTTCACATGGGCAAGACAAATTTGTACTCACGATAGTCTTGCAGAGGAACTAGACTTGATCATTTCTGTCATACAATCTAATGGTTACTCTAAAAAGCAGACAAAAAACACAGTCCGAAGAAGTAATCACTGTATAAAAAAGAGTTTACATGGTGTTGCCGTTCGAGGGTAACCACGTCAAGTGGCAAACAACACAAAGACCGAAAAATTCACTTAAACGAACATTTAATGCGGCTGAACTCCGCTTACTCTCTGGGACCCAGAAGGTACCAGTGCCTTCAATCAAAGGATACCAGTCTATCGGTGCCACATCACATTGTATCTACCAGTTTACATGTAACTTTGGTGAAAGTTACATAGGCAGAACCGAAAAATGCCTGATCTCCAGAGTGAAGAAACACTTGCCCAAAGGGATGCAAAAATGCCGTGTTACCGGAGAACGACATTGTTGCTGAAACACGTAGACAGCCAGTTTCATCAGTCGCTAAACACTTTCTGATCACTGGTCATGCTATCAATCCAGCTTGTGCATTCAGAATCCCGTTGCGTCATTCCAATTCAAGATTTCTGAGGTTTGTTGAAGCTGTAGCAATAAATCGTCCCAAGCCAGCTCTCTATGTTCAAAAAAAATTGTTTGTGAACTTGACCCTTTCCTGGATCTAATGACCTATTTTAACCTGCTTATCGATTCTGAACCCCCTGAATTTTTTGCTTTAAAAAAACCGATCCATGTTCATGTAAATTTGGTACGGATGAGTCAATACAAAATGCTTGCATCTACCAGTTTTCGTGTTCTAACTGTTTTGTTCTAACATCATTTTGCTATATTAATCGGCTCTGCACAGCCTGGACCGTGACGTGGGCTGTATTTCTAATGCACTTATGACCATCACTTTTCGTGGTATCATATCCATCTTCCTGCAGTGCGATACTTCGGCCGGGACTGCCCTTATACATATTCACTGATTTACGCCTACTAACTGTTCTAGGTTCCTTGAAAACCTATGACATATTTCTGCAGGGAACTTGGCGTTGATTTTTGTCACCTTCTGACGATTGTCGTACTATGAAGGATATTTCGCCATATCGAGGTGTGAGCCTTAACTGTGATAACATCCCTATGTCCTGAATAGCTTTCAATTTTGTGAGACTCCTATTTTTGTTCCTTTTTCCATCTAGTTATATATCACACAAGTAACTTTCAAATGATAACAGAAATTATTAACGTTTATTACTCTCATGAAAGAACTTGTCAATTGTTCAGTGTTGTTAACCATACAGCGCTGTATATTCGACAGACAGTTTGCTTTGAATTTCCTTTTTTCACATTTTTATTGTTTAAATTTTGGTGTCACCACCTACCCTTTCCTTTGATCGGAGCTGTGTGAGTTGCTCTTGAAAACACGACACAGTTTTTAGTGTACGACACCAACGGTCTCGTGTGAGCGACGAATGAATAGTAATTTAATTTCTCAACAAAAGTTAACTTGAAATATACGATGTTTCTCATGCCACGAATATGCATCCTCTTTTTTTGAGTAGACAACCTTTTGCAAAACACTTTTTTCTTGCTTAGTCGATCTATTCGACGCGTTTGTTTGCCGACTGTAGTGTGTTTTTTATTAAGTTATCCTTGTAGAATATCAGCGAGAAACTTGAAAGTAACTAACATATGTCGTTTGATTGGGAACTGATTGACGTCGTGATATGTCTCATCTCCTGTTAATGATATATTTAGAAATGATGCACGCGCCTTATAATTATGTATACTACTACGAAAAGTAGTTTTAAAACAAACTTTTTTCATGACTTTTTTAGATAACGATGCATCATGTTCATTTGTAGGACGTGGCAAAATTATATGCATGGTGAATTATGCAGTAATTATGTTAAATTAAAAATATATCTACACCGAGAGAATATGACATTTCATTTTTATCTTTGAATTAGTTCGAAATCCTGTAGCTCTGATAATCGATGTACTAGCACTGTTCTTTGATATGGTAGACGTTCGTCAGTCTAAGTAATCCACTGCGATCTTCGCATAATTGATGTAAATTTTCTCGACAAGTTTGTTATTGTGCTTTGTAATATGCGAACGTTGCTTCAATGAGGCCTAGAAACTTTTATTAGTAAATCTGATAGAAACTTAGCTCGAAACAAGCTAAAAATGTCGTTTCCTGAGAATTTTTCCCTTGAATAATTTATCAGGGAAGCTTCAGTATTCAGTAATGAATGAGTTTCTTAACCTGCAACTCATAAACCATATATCGCTGGGCCTTCCATTGAAACTTCTGTGAACAAACGATTTGCTCGTAAAAGAACTTCATCCATTCCAGATTTGCACACCAATCTCATATCTTTTATTGCAATCATTCTTCTGCTCGAGATAATCAAAATCCAGGCTCAAACGTAGTTCCTCTTTGCTTGATCTGATACTGTTGTACCGTTAAGTGTATCAAACTAACTACTGAGTGGTCGTCTTTGTAAATGAAGTAATGCTAACCTGTACTTTGTAGATCGTTAAGCACCTGAACCGTTGTTCTCTCAGTTGACACAAACTATCACGTCGACCGATAAGACCGATTAATGCCAGCTACTGAGTATATAGAAATCGACATCTGCCAAGAGCCGAAGTGGGTGCAATCAGACTGCATGCGTTCGCTTTAAACAAACACGCCATCATTGAATAAGATTTTATTGACGGGCGTTATACGAAAGCCACATATTAACAACTGTTTTCGATTGACGCAGCATTTAACAACCAGGTAACGTTTGATTCATATGATTTTAGTTCTCATACAATGCTTGTTACTACTCCGTACATATATACACGTTCGGTGAGACTACTTGGAACGCATAGAGTTCGGAAACCAACTTTTCAGGAGTAATTCGCATTCACTATAGCAGAGAGCTCTATATGGAATAGAATTTGATCGTGTAACAATAAAACACTGTCTGTTGAACTCTATGTTTTGTAAACAATTTGTACAAGTGTATTGGTGCAATAAAAAAGGGGTATTTCTCTCCTTGACAGAAAGATCTGACAATAAAATTATTCAAATGTTAAAGTATCAATTATTATTCGGTAGAGTTAATTTGAATCCCTGACTTTCTTATAAGGATGAATAAACAGTCAGGTTCAACTGATCGATGACCGGATTTTTGGGAAATAAGGCCACCCGGCGTCCAAGGTATTGTAAGTATCATGCTTTTCTTTTAAGGTAATCTTTTTAAACACTATAAAGTCAGTTATACTTTTAACGGCAAGAGGCTATCAGTATGTTTGTGTTTCTTTTTGTTAATGTAAATTTATCAACGTGAAACCTAGCAGCTTGCTCACAACCGGGATATAAATTCTGTCTTATAAATAATGTCCCATCTTTAGTGAGTTTCAGTTGTGTTGTATTTCTCTCTGTCCTCATTATAATCACCCATTCGTTTTTTACCTGGTAATACTATCTATTCAAAGTATATTCATTGTCATAAATTGAACTTCGCCTCTCGATAAAGCGCCAAGAAACTGGAAAATTGTTTTTCATTTTTTCATAATTTTCCCGAATAGTTGACATTATAGTATTTGTGGTAGTGAATGGCAGAGAGTACGAACGTCTGCCATCCGTGAGCTACCGTCACGTTCCTCAATAATTAAGTTAGCCAAACTGTTACTCATCAACTGATGCAAATGTTATAAAATATCAGTAAACAAGACAGTTTACAGTTTTATTTGAGCTAATTTCTTATCTTTGTGGGAAGAAGAAATAATCACTTCTAACTGCATTTTAGCTTTGTGCGCCATTCTCAGTAATAATCCATCTAACCTTTTGTCATGTCTATGATTGCCATTCCGACTGTTTTCGACTGTTTGCTCACAGTTCCTTTCGCTTGGTTGAATACTGACCTTGTTTGTTGAATAGTTTTCTGCCTCGAATTGCAAAACCCTTACCGAATTAGTTCTCAAACGTATGGGCTGATTCGATTAGACTTTCTGTTTAAGGTTTTGCATTTTGACACTGAAATCGAGTCAGATTATCCAGTGGATGAGTTGGCTGTAGAAGTAATTTATCGAGATATATCATTAATATTCCACTGTGGAATACGCTAGCAAGTTCTCTAAATTTAACGCCAGCTGAGGTTCGTTTGAAGTTTTCCAGGGATGACCTTAAATTCAATTCGGCAGTGAACTCAACTTGGTGACCCCGAGTTCATAGTATACACAAATGTAACCAGATTTGTGACACCAAGCCAAAATCGGAAGATGTGGGACGTTCAGCCTCTCTGTTTGCGAAGCTGTTTACTCAGCATGGACGAGAAATATCCGTTCTGTTTGACTTGCCACATGTTACGGTCGTTGGGTTTAACCAGAGCGCATATAGTATGGCGCCCTTCACGTTGAGTTCATTGAATATTTAAATCTGCGCGGACTAAGAAAATGAAGTGAACGCGATTATGTTCAGTATTTTATCACACGAGTGAACAAAATAATGAACACTACAATATTGTTCAGTACACGGGAAGTTTACTGACGTACGTCGGAAACCACTCATAATTTCTCGGAGTCCTCGTCTTCAAACAGACCTGGGTTTTGTATTTGCCAGTGACTCTCAGTTATGTGACAGTCTAGAACTGTGAGAATTCGTTCCCCCGTTTGTAAACCCCATTTTTACCCGATTATCCGAGTGTCATTCATTATGGTGCATATTTACTCAATTTTGTTTCACAGATCTAGTGAGAAGAAACAGTTAGAGAATTGAGAGTGGTAGATGCACACATTTCGTACTGGGTGAACAGTACCAAGATCACAATAAAATGAATCAGTATGGTATACCAAACAGTTAGGAAGTAGAGTGAATAGACAATCGGTAAGTTAGGAAAGGTCGCTAAACCACAGCAGGGTTGAGTACTCAAAAAATTGTTTCTGAACACACAAAGTTAGCTTTTGTCCAGTGATTACGGCCGCCACAATAAATCGCAGAAGCACTGGAATGTAACAGCTCAATGGGATTACAAGTGCACGCGCTGTGTCGATAGCATGCTCAAAAGTCAGGACGTGTCTGGTGTCTATGGTCACCGGTTGTCTACGTCTCAACGACATTACCGTTCTCAGATAACACGGAACCTTGCATACATTTAGGTTAATGCCCCTGCATTCTAGACACCAAGCATCTCTCGGCTCTGACTGCATGGCATTCTCCGCGTTTACACACAAAGTGGCCACACTGAGCTGGCACCAACAGACTGATCGCCTCTTCTTGAAACCACCGGTAGTTTCTGGGTCAAGTCGAGTACACGAGGCTCAGGTGTAAACTTTGTCCAGCTGATTTTTCTAAGCAATGTGTTGTTGACGCATGCTGTTGTGTCACCTTGGAAACTGTTATATGTAAACATTCTTTTTCCTACAGTGATCACCTGTTTAGATGGCGGTTTCTATTCTTCGTGCACTTCCATTGTTCTTTTGTGGTAACCATTGGATGGTAGAAAGGAAGTGATACAGTCTTATGTATTCAAAAGTGTGCGTTCTTGATGGACTGCCGTAAAACAACTGAAGTTCAAGTATTGGTCAAGCCGAGTGGATTTTCTGTAAGCGGCTATTCTAGCCGAGGCATCTTCTCGGTGATTCATGAGTATATCCGGAAACGGTAGACCGTTCTTCATTACGAATTCACATGCAAATTTCAAGTTCAGATAACACATATTTAACCGCCGCACTGTGTTATCTACTGACTGTCTGAAACGACTAAATAACAGTGTGTTACCAAAGCAACGTTTGTAGGTGACAACCCTTATGTATCTGCGGCTAAATCCTGCTCATTTACTGACATACAAATTCTGCTGAGACGAGATTTGGTGGGCTTTCCACGGCAAATCTATTTAGTTGGCGGCAGCACCAATCAAATGCAGGAACTGGCAATCTTATCGCACAATATTAAAGTTTCCTTCAGGATATCAGTCAGGAAATGTTAAGTAATGTGACTGGCCTCATTAAGCTCACAACTGTACAATGAGGCATAAGCGAACAGTACCTGAATCTCCACAGAACCCATAGATCCAATGTCAAGACGTACTGTATAATTCATTGATAGTTTCAAAAGAATACATGACGGCAACATCATGAAAGTTTGTTTAATTTGAGTTAGAATTGTGTCTAATCGGCGTGCTAATTTATGGTATAGGAAAACTATTATCGCCAGAATAAACCTAAGTGGCATTTCATACTTGTATGCCTTAGGGCAGCCACAGAGGTGACGTGTTGACGACCCATGCGGTTTAATAGACTTATACAACATCCCATTAATTATGCGTAATCGAAAGAAAAACCGATGGTGTTGTCCTAGGCGGTCTACAATTTCGGGGATACTGTCCAACCAACCATAAGGATTCCCTCTAATGATTCAAGGGATTAACGGCTCAATCAGGAATGCTCCAATAGTTCATGCTGGAACCCACCAGCGACATGGTTAAACATCGACATTATATTTCCGATGAATAGTGTGACGGAAGTAATCAGGTGGAAATGATCCAATCAAAAAAACTGGACTTCGGCTGGATTTGAAGCAACCACAAAAACAACATTCCCAGAGAGAATAAATACTCTATAAATTAAACTTCAAAGCCAAATCAGGAACTGGAGGCATTCGCAGTATGATCTAATCCCCGACTGAACTCGTCATGTCACACGGAGTCCAACAGACCGAATAACCAGGACTTTTCAATCAGTCCACGTTGGAATCCGCCAACGACGAAGAGAAATTGCGCTGCGAAAATTGAATGAGTCTCTGGATTTGCCCGGACAGATTTGGCTTTCTGCGCTCTAGCGAATGGGTCAAAAATGTATGCGATGCCCAAACATTTCTTGAATTACCTGGTCTTATATCAAGCGCGGTCTACAGAAAAGCGAACAGACTAACAACAGAAAGGTAACAGGAACAAAAACTCCTTTTAATCTCCATGACTAGAAAACTGTTCTCGTCCATGGTTTGTTTTATCTGAACAACGACTTGCCACTCATTTTCAACAAAAGGACACGAATAACAAACTTTACGTCGCAAAACACCCGCTGTATGATTTCTTGGTCTGTTTTCACATAAAGAGATAAATGTGAACGCCAACATTAATAAGATGTAAATTCCACTTATTGTATTGTCCACATCTGCTACACCCTCAACATCGACTTCGTAGTCTAGGGACTACTACTGTTTATAGGATATACGATCAATTTCTAGACTAAACTTCTGTACATCCGCTCATCAAAACTGCTTATATCTGTTAACATGAAATAGCCCCTTTTCGTAATGCTCACTGGCTAGGAGCTAAAAAATGGTGGTGAATCACATATATTACTAATATTGTTATATATGTTTATAATGTACTATATTTTGTACATAATCCCTTCTGTAGTTTCGCCACGCTTGCCCGGTCCAAGAGTTACCACCACTCCTTCCCAAATACAAATGCGGTACACAGATCTGGTGGAAATTTGGGCTAAACCCTTCTCAAAAACTACTGTCTAGGTTATTAGTACATTTCGTCAATGCTGCATGCACGTGGCAGCCTATATAAACAACCGGCTGACAGCCGATTTGTCCCATGTCAGTCTTGCCACTGACTCAGTTTCGGAGCGCACAGCTTCATTCTGTGGTCTCGCACTTCAAACAAGAAGACGTAGGTGGATCGCGAATATTAGCTGACCACCATTCTAGCAAACTTCTGTAGTCTATAGATACTTTGCATATTAACCTCATGTAAGTAATGCGGTGCGGCCCACAATCCATTTCTTCTAAAGCATCGGTAAACATAGAGAGATAATCATTGGACCATAAAGAATGCCCATATTTGTCAGCCTGTTATTTTATCAGAAGCAAATCAATACAGATAAACTGCTTTTTCTTTAAGTAATATATAAGATGCGACGTGAAATAAAGGTCATTCAAAGTAATGCGTACACCATACTGAAGGTCAAAATGACCCCATTTTCGAAGCAATAATGTGCACTCCATGCTAATATACGGTGCACCTTCTGATCTGAGTTGGTCTTCTTCTCTGGAGTCACACAAACACACAAATTATAGCAAGCCTTCTCAATCTCGTCCGTGGCCTCCGCGGTGAAGGCAACCGGATATCACAATAGCCTCTACATAAAGCAGTAGGTCCCGTTAATCAAATACATTTAAACAAAAAAATTATTTCCGGGGTTCATCATCTTTTCAACTGCTTACTCTAAACAACCAATTCGAACAAGGTTATATTATTCCAGTAGGTAAGACTGAATGGGTAAATTTTTGCCACCCAGAAGGTCGCTACTAAATGGGAGGTAGAGTTTGAGTCACGAAATTTTGCGCGCATAGAGCTTATTTTCGATATTTGATTAACCGGGCCTACAATATTCTGCGCCTCAATGCATGTGCATAAGATGCACTATTCACATGCCTGTAAAAGTATCCATTGTAACGCAGGAACCTTTTTGTATGTAAGAATATATTTACATGATAAATACAAAACACATTAGACTTAACAGGTCGTTAGCTTTAGATTCCAGCATATACTCATGGTGTTCAAATGGATAAGAAATGCGACTGACTAGCTAATTTCAGATGACTCATCATCGAGTCATATGCGACTAAACAAATGCAAAAATGACAGACAAAGGGGAATTGGGTGTAGTGGAGCTACACCTTTGTCAAATATATGCAACCAAGCGAAGTTTAAGCATATACTGTTGCGAACAGAACACAGGTTGATCAAAGCCAACCAATCGATGAAGATGTCGATTTGTTTGTGAGAAAGTGATACCTAGAAAACAATATGTAAACCGAGTTGTTCGAATGTATGTCGGCTTCATACTACGGGAATGACTGTATCAAAATTGAAAAGCACAGTAAAAAATTACCAGTGAGAACCAACAAGATTGCATCCTGATAGCCGAAAGGGTTTACATACAGTTGTTTTTCTATAAACAGGTTGTCATTCTTCCAATATATGGATATGGATTTTTCAACTTGAACGTCCGTTTTGCTGATTTTTCGACGTACTACTTAATTTGGAAATACTGGCATTGAGAATAAAAATATTGCTTTCTCTTCAAGTTTGTACGCAGGTTCTATTGCTTTGCTTCATAGATAATCCCTAGTTGCGGGTATCTCTTTACAAGTTTCATAATGGAAAATATCTCATTCTCCATACTCTTATTCACTAATTTCTTCCCTGTTAGAAAACACGGCGTACTTGTAGTTCGGTAGTACAATATCAAGTAGCAACATTGCCATGTAGTTAGCTGTCCTTATTAGTGTACAGATCCACTGTTTTTCTGCTCCATAGTCAAAAACTGCTTCATGTCGAAGTCAGACATAGGCTGTTCCAGTGAGCACAGCGTGGTTGCAAGAGGTCCTGAAATGAATGCCTCATTTCAGGACATTATCCATCTCTTACAAGAGTTTAAGTAGCCCGTTCTACACTGTTGCGATTGCTGAAATAACCGTTCTATTAATTTTCTGGTCTGAGTCAGTGACGAAATTTGACAGTGGTTGTTTTTCATAGTTGGACTTTGTCACTTACTCGAATATGCCAGGATAAGCTACACGGCCATATAGTGCATTGTGGCTGCTCGTGCTACCACCATGCTATTCTGAAGGAACAATGCACCAACCTTCAATTCGACATCGGTATGCGTGAAAATACTGCGGCAATATTTGTAGCTTTCAGGCCAAATGTAGGCTGATCGTATAACGTCATCATTAGGAGGAAAAGTCATGAATACACGTCATTTTTTATAAATCGTGGATGCACTTTTGACAAGATGTTCTTTTGTTGGATATGTTCTTCCAACAGAGGCGCCACTAATAACCCCATCTGTCATAATGTCATACGATACGAAGCAAATGGGGAAAGATAAGCCAGTTAGATTGGTAAACCGATAGAACATCTCACACAACCTATCATACCTTCTGTAAGCAGTTAAAATTCTCACTCAGGTCCACTAGTTACGAAGAACTAGAATACATTTTTTTTGTAGCTCATCATTAGTATGTACGCCTTTCAACGCGGAGACCTGAACTCCCATCAGTGTACGCATTAGACAAAGGCGTTGACAGGCATGCCATTTATTATACGCCGAGCATGACCCACCTATTACAAGTAAACGTTGAAACGCATTTGCTTGCGCGTAACGCACTGGTTGCTTTTCACGTTTAACAGATCTCAGATTGCGCGCAAATGTCACTAATGTATATGGCAGTGTCACATCATTCAAACTGGCACGTTCATTCGATGGAAGCAAGCATCACGTTTGAATGATTTTTGCCTTGGTGTCAGGTTATTGTCCAATCACTGATATGTAACAATACGGTTCAATGAACCAGCTGATAAAGTAGGAACATTGGCGAATGTTTGGTACTAACAATTCAATGACAAGTAGTTCATCCTGGGTACGAAGTCTTGTTCCTAGCGATCGCATCACTCACTTAGTGTTCCATGCATATTAATGCAATTGTGCGCAAGCAGTAACCGTGAAAAGGGAACACTGGTCGAAACTTTCGTTCGCTTAAACCAAACTTATCAACTATATTGCGTAACAGGTCTATTACGGTTGATAAACGCCATTCTGTCTTCACCCAGACTTCCACAGACACCTGCATTAACATCCAGGTAGGTAGAATTAGCCGCCGGTCTAACTTATCGCCATCACGGTCGGGCTCAGGCACATATATCTGCCACATTCCAACCAGTGCAGGTAAAATGTGCTTATATGGAAGCAAATTTAATAAATTCAAACTACCCGCAAAAACGTTCCACAGTTCTCAGCTCCACTACCGAGTGAGTTGTTGATATATACTCTGCTTATTGGCAAACAACCATTTCTGTGTTGGCGTGGTTAATTTTTGGATCATTTCCAGTGTTGCAAGTCAAAAACTGCTGTCAATATTCCGTATCTGTCAATAATTGTGAGAACACTAATCGGAAATTTGTTGAGAGTGATATCACATCAGGAACTGTCATCAGCCACAAGGAAACAATATCCATATTGCAACAAAACAAATGGATGACACTAAGACAAAAATCTAATGAAAATGTAGGTTATAAGTCACATGATTAAAATCATTCTCAGTAAAATCGAATTCTGCTTTGATGTAAGTTGCTTTTGAATGCGCAGACTCCGTTTGAAGCACTTAATAAGTAAGATCTGTGTTGGTCTTAAAAGATGTGATGCTTGCTTACCTAACAGTGTGTGCAATACGGTGCTGGTTTTCCATCAAGTTTTTTTTCATCAAAGTTTTTCATCAAGTGATCGACGATACGGTCCTAGGGTTGCATCGGCTGCAGTGAAATCGATTGAGCTATTCAACGAGGTATGTATTCTCAGATTCGAATGGTTAAACTTTCCCATACTTTACAAGCGGCTGACATTGCGACTTTAATCAAAACAAAAAATGCGATTAGAACTATCGGCAAGTAGTTTAATTCAATAGATGGACGGCAGGGATGGTCATCAGTCACAAAGAGATAACGTTGAACGCTGATTTGGTTAATAAGTTTAGTTTCCAGCCTGTCTGCTGGGAAAGGTATTCTGACATCATCCTACAACTTTCATCATCCCATATTTTCTACTATACTTCTTGACGTTTCACATCATTTCTGATGAGTTGATATCAGATTAAAGTGACCCCAGGTGTTTCTGTGGTATTTATCTTAAGGTATTTATCTTAAGTGAAAAAAGTAGAAAGTGGAAACATGAATTCTGTTGAGGTTTCAACACTATGTGGTGGTATATACAAACAGGCCTTCGAACCTAGTCAGCTTAGAAAATGACATTAGACCGAAGCAGCCAGCCTATAGTGGGACGGTGGAAGGAAGCGTGACTGAAACAGAGCAAACCCTTTCATGTTGACATACATAACCTGGATCAGCTGTGTGCAGTCGGTGGCCGCCTAGGTGACTCGGTTAGAACGTCTGGTGGGATAAACCCTCGCGATGTGCTCAAACTTTAGTAGAAAATATTCATTTACACTTTTTCCACAGTGCCAGTGTGGACCACTTCGTGCGGACGACTTTGGAGACTAATATGGAGGTACCAGAGATGTCTTTAAACCATATTATACCGACGACAAGCCACTTAAAAGTGGTATGAAGACAAAAAAATAGAGTAAAAGCTATATACACTGATTCTGTCGAGTTGGTTCTCGGTAGATGAATGACCACCCGCGGGATAGTCTTTAGTTTGTTCCACTACGAAATTTTTGTTGAATATTTTGGATATCCAGTTGGTTCGTGGCAAGGGGTTTCTTTATTGTTGTTTTCATCAATTTTGTCATGTAAAGTTTATTTTAAACAACGTTTTTAAACGACTTGCTAATACATGAAAAAATTGGAATGTAATCAGATTGCTTGTATTTTGCGAATGATTTGAAGTTAATAATTCCATTAGGGTATGGAAGCAACTCCAGTGGGAACCAACCAACTTCAAAACTAGCCGTTACACTGGTACTTCCCTTTGAATGCAGAGAAATGCTAGCATCGGTATAGTCGAAAAATGAAAACGTTTGGAGATTCTACATTATTGAGAGAAATTACAAAGTTTAGTTTACTCCATCGACGCAATGTACCGCTTTGGCACATCGCTCAAGAAAGATTCCGGTTTTGCTTAAATGGGCGGAAACGAGTAGGATGAAGAAGGTGTGTACATTTTTTTGTGTTCTTGTGAAATCATTTGAATTATTGTGTACAAAAGTGGACGCCACACTTTGAAAAGGACGTAAAGTTGTTGAAAATCACATGGACACTGTGATGCACTGAATGCGTCACCTTTGAAATGGGCCTACAAAGATGAACTAAGGAGGCTGGAATGGTTTTGTTTGAACCACAAGAAATTCCTAGAAGACCGGATCAAAAGAACAAGATGACAGTAGGACCCTCACAGATTACCATGAGGTGGAAGGAGTTTTCAGGGAAATTAGGGAAAACTATGAAACTTTGCTGTAGGATTCAATTAGGAAGGGGTTTTTCTCTCAGAGCGTGGTAAAATATGGGGTAGGCTTTCTATGGAGCTAATATTCTTACCAGTAATAGAAGAACGGTTTTCCCGAATCTATTGGGGAACAACTTGATCCAAGTCAACGCTCTTTTTGTGAATCTCCCTGTTCTTCCTATCAAAAAATGTCGGTTTCTACTGAAGACTGATTGTTCCCAGTAATGTTTTACCTCTGATTTCTTTTACCACTCAGGTTTTTCTGAAACGTATGGTTTGTAATCTCTTACCACTATGATTTATATGGGAGGTAGACATCAGTTTTCGTCTGACACACTAAAAATTGTGAATGTCCACGATGAGGTGCCTGTCTATTTACCAACATGAACAGATTTGTTTTAGTATGTCACAGGAGACTTGCGGGTCGGGTGCACTGTAGGAAATGGTGTGACTAAAGAAGCTACAACGACAAACTCAACCAATAGAACACGTGAGAATTATTAAAGAGATATCCGCTACAGAGGTCTGTTCATTTCAGGAAAACTGTAACTGGAAGCTCGGGTTTTCGTTTAAATTGATTATTGCCTGCATCAGGACCCAGGACAGGTTTGTAACCGACTCTTGTACCTCAATGAATTTGAATTTGGCCTTGAGTTTGGAATTTAATTAGCATTTCGATCCACTCGCTAAGTTCGGGTAGTTTAAGGTTATAAACTAATATCAAAAAACCTATTTTTGGCCATCTCAAACTGATAAGTTTTATTAAAACGCCAACGAGACACACAAGTAACATCGTAGCATCTCGGAATGGGGAAACTGTAGAGCTGGGACCAATAAACGACCAGTGTTTATACCATTCATTCGAGTCCTGATAGCTTCCATAAAGTACGACATAGATATTAACAGAGTTTCCCAAGTAAGTTCGGGTGAAACAACCCAATCGCAGGCTGTTCTGTTTTTCGGGCCGTCAGCTGTCGTTAAAACCAATTCGCTTAATTAGTCCGTTAGTTTACAGTTCCTGATATGGAGCAGTCCTCATCTGGTTCTCAATTTAACCACTTCACTTGGTTTCAAATCATGGATTGGGCTTTCCTTCAACTTATAACCACTCCACATGAAAGATTAAGGTAAATTTGTGAATTATCAAGAAAATCTAATTGACAGTCGTCGGCTCATGATATCACCAGATTCACTTATCGTTTAATCATTGCTTCGCATTTTGTTTCTAACTAGATTCTTGAAACAGCAACAGTACCCGTTATACATCTTCCAAAGACAGTTCTACTCTTTCTTAGTTCGGAGAATACGAATTATAGTGAATACTAACGTCTGGATGACAGCACTATAGTCTTGTGAGAGATCAACATTCGAAATCTTACAGTTATACTGCTGTGAAGAAAAAGCCGGACAATATGGCTTTGTTGCGCTGTAACTAGTCAGTCATCGGAGGCAGTGGACGTAAACACTCATCAGTTCCTGTTGAAATTGGTTTTATATGTATTTTCTCCTCAGTATGTGCTACGTTTGTTCTATTGGTTACCGACATGGTTTGCCTTTGTTTCTGAACATTCGTAATTGCTTCCTACGGAGCGGGTGGTTCCGTCAGATAATTACAGTTACGACCTTACTACTTCCGGTTAACTAACGTTGTCGATTGGACTTCTATTGTTAAAGTCCGAAAGTATCTAAATGAATTGTTATTAAACAGCAAGTTGAATGAACACAACTGTTTGATGATGTTGCCAACAGTGGTCACACGGTTATGTCCGATGAGTGATCTTGAAGGTATACTAGAATTGGAGTCAACTGGAATCGTGAGCAAATCGAAGTTTAAGTAATAACTGTTTTGTTGAACTTTTCACTTATACTCACAATCGTGCGACTAAGTTTTCTAACCCAGGTATGTGCCCGTGAATTTGGGTCCAAAATTACCGTTTTCTTTGAAAGCACCTTTAACCATCCATTGGATTTAAACAGAGTCGCTTTCGACTTCATCAAAGCAGATGGAAGACATCTATTGCGATGTGTTAACATTTCATTTACTCTCATCAGTCGCAAACGTAAAACATGCCAGTTATATAAATCATACAAATAGGACAAACAGGGACTAGACATGCCTACAAGCACACCAATTATTATGTAATCACGACCCGATTGGTTGTCTCAACCACTTTTGTGCACACAACGTCGGCTGGTAAGTTTGCATGAGCATCGCTTCGCAGAAAGCTAACCACTTCGGGTTTCAATTGCGCAACAGTATCATAAATGAGTTTAATTGGTCAACTTGGTGGCCTGTTGTCACGAGGCGCTTAGCAGTTGATGAAGTTGGACTGTTAGAAGTTAGTGCACCAAGTTGGTGCTGATGTGTCATCTGTAGTCTCAACCAGTTCGGGATGTGTTCGGCGACTCGCTGTGATAGTTGTCGAGCTATTCTGCCTATGTAAACTTCACTGCAGCTGCAAGTGAACTGGTACACAACATAGGAGACAGAACAAATTGACAAACTACTGTCGCGAGTGCACAGAACTGGTCCTCTGGTGGTTTGAAATAAACGCATATGTTCAAGCCAGAGCAAACTTTAATTTGTGCTTTATATCGTTGGCTAGATGGTCATATTTGAATGGCAAGAATGAGAAAACATCCTTCTTTTGAGCCGTCAGTATAGGTTCAGTGCTCTTCTTCACTGTATTACGCGCCTCAACGAATTTGTCGAGGTCTCCATTCGCTAGTAAAGTTTGTCTCAGCAATTCCTGCTCTGTCTGCAGAGTATCTCGGGTAAAAATACGCCTGGCTACATGAAACAGTATCTTAACTAAACCTTGTTTGTGTGCAACAAGGGCAAAGCTGGAAAACGGAAGATATTGACCACTTCATGTCGCTTTGCGGTGAACTGAGCGCTGTAACGTGCCATCAGCACGTCTAGTAATGAGTACATCCAAAAAAGCTAAACTATTGTTCGATTCTACTTCGTGAGATAATGGTAAGTTTGAGTGGATATTACTAAGAAAGTTGAAAAACAAGTCAAAATGAGTAACATCAGTAAAAATTAAAATATCATCAACGTATCGTTTGTATAATAACGATTCAGCTATATAATCCGGAACTTGTCGCTCAATCATTCCTAAGAAGATATCCGCTAGTGTTGGGCTTAACGGACTACCCATAGCAACACCGTCTATCTGTCTGTATGCAAGTCCTTCAAAATTGAAACGAATGTTTTCTGTGCAAAACAAAATAAGATCTTTGAGGTATTCAAGTGGAACACATATCACGGTTCTGACTCAAGATAAAGTCACAAAATATCAGCCGTCTCACGAAGAGGAACGTTTGTAAAAAGAGAATCAACATCCATGGAATACATTACTTGGGTACTCACCGAAATGTTTTTTTAAGATTTCAGCTGGTTCTAAAGAGTCCTTCAAGCAATGTGGGGATAATACTTTACGGATGGGATCTAACATATCCACTAGCCAACGAGTAACTTTATGATAAGCGGAATTGTTCATGCACAAGATCGGACGTAGAGGTATACCATTCTTGTGTACTTTTGCAGCACCTCTCAATCGGGGTGTATCCAAACCGACTGGTTTCAAGTGTCTATGTTGAGCTCCAGATATGTGTCCATGTAACAACAGTATCTGAAGTTGCCTTGCAACTTGCTTTTCCAACAATATGTTGTTTTCTGTTGCCTGGTCCACTTTTAACTTTTTATGATCTTCCAAGATGTTCATTTTCCTTAAATCCTCGTCCTTGGTCATGACTACAACACCACAGCCTTTATCCGGTTCAAGAAATACAAGGGGTTGCATTTCTTTTAATTCCTTCATGGCCCGATAGTGTTCCTGCTTTAAACAACATTGCTGGCGAATGGGCGCCGATAAAAACTGGTTGGAGATGTCCACCAATTTTGCACGGAGCCAGCCTGCCTCATCAGAAGATGTAGGCGACAGTTCCTTCAATCGGTCGTACATTTATTCAAATTGAACTTGTGTGTTCAACTTATTAACATTCTTGGGCGGTATTTTGAACTTCAGTCCGAGTGAGAGGACCTCCAGCTGAGTCTGTGTGAACACAGTAGACGAAAGGTTGTTCACATGCTTGAAACCATCACCAGGAAACACGCTCATTTCGGCTGATCGTGAAAGACAGCGATGAAGAGAGCGATGAGTTCTACACCATGTTATTTCAAGGGTATCTCTAGAGAAGATCTCACACTACATTCGGCAAACAAATGACAAACCACTAAGAACTCCAGCGAGGTGATGTTGTGTTTCCACGAACTTGTTAATCTTTTCCCGACTGGCATCGATGCGAGTCTCACGAGATTGATATTGTTTCTTAGTAATTTCTCCTTAGACAATAGTTTGACAAACGACGTCGGGAATTGGCTTGATCGGATAAATTACTCACGGAAATCAATGCATGTTCTTTCCACTGCTACTTGAATTATCTAGATGATAGGTTTTCCGTATTCAACCTTCCTGATCAACGCTATTGAATTTGTAATTTGTAACCTAATGTTTGACTGTTTCCGAGAAGTGTACTCTACAAACTAAAAAACGTTTGTACTCCAAGTATACCGCAGGTTCAAAGCATTTTTGGCACGCAAGTGATACGTGCCAACAGAATAACGCAGGCGGCGTTGGCCACATTCTGTTTAGCAGCGTAAAATATGGTGAGTAGTATACACTTCGCTACTAGTAACACACATTCGTTCGAGGTTATGGCTGAACGTGTAAAGAGAAAGATTCAAGTGTGCAATTCTTCATGTCGATGGTGTACTGGTTAACACGTACGCCCAAAACTGTCGAATCACATAGTAAACATCCGGATCTAATAAGAATGAAGTCCGAGAGTGGTGCTTCATTTCAAAGTGAGATAGTCGGGAGGCCGATTCAACTATGCAAACTGCGATAAAAATGGAAGTGACGATCGACATACTTGCCATTAAAACTTGTAATAATTATGCATTTCTGTGTGTGAGATCATGACATATTACATAAAAATAGCAAAACCAACCAAGCGAAATTTAAGTGCCTAAATTGTGCTGTTATCCAAAGATGACATTGATAATAGCTATCACGCTAAAAAGACACGTTAATTTAAATCTAGATTGCAAGCAACCAACTAGAATTTGTGACATCACGGGATGTTCATTGTCGTAGTGGTCGATATGACTGCTTCGGAAATATTTTCACTAGAGTTCAAACGTCGGTAATTACGAAAATTTACAACACTACTGAACAGTAACAGGAAATAAATTCGAGTTTAATGTTTCATTTTGAACCTGGGTTGCTGTATTGTTCAGGAAAATATAAAAGCTGATCTCAGGCTTGAGGAATGTTTAATTTATATTCAAGACATCATCAACTATATGTCAGGAACACCAAAGATTGTTTATTTACGTTGAATGTTTTAGAAATTAATTCATGCAGGTTACGCCAAAAAAATCATTTTTTCACAGATGCATCCCACCGTGGCATATTTTTTACTACAGGATCATTATTCATTTTAAACAACTGTGATCACTGCTAATTATTTTCAGCGGTACTCAATCAACTAGTCTTCCGTCTACGATCTATATCCTGTGAATGCAAGTTGAGCTGTTAAGTAAAGTTGTCTAATTAATATTGCAGTACCGGCTTAGTAAATGCTGCCAAGGTTGCTGAATTTACAGAATTTCAAGCGTGATGCAGAAATGTATTTAACTTCCATTCACAATCAGCTTTCGTCCGGAGGAATAAAACAAATAACACCAAGTAAGTTTGCATTTTAGCATGCCATTATCTGGCACATTCAAGTAGTTTATTAAATAATGATATTACTTACATAAAAGTCAGTCTGTATCCAACCATTTCTTATCCTACAACGTCTAACGCGTGGCCGGATCCAAATGAATTCCCCGTCTGAGTTGACTGCGAAGGGGTTTAAAAGTATGAAAAGCATAACGCGGTTAATGGACTTGACAAAGTGACAAGACTGTGCCAATCAAGCAAATACAGACTGTAACGAGACTATTCAAGTAACGCTGCATATTGTGTATTTTTCAACCGACGGTGCACCGATCGCTTCTGTCTATATAGTGGCAATGTCGTTTGTGACTGTTAGGGATGAAACCTTTGGTTTTCACAGAGAACCTTGCATACTCACTAGATCTGCTGAAAATATTTGGCGACTTTGATTGAGTGATTGAAACAAACCAAACATTTGACAATTACAAAAGTGTAACTGTTTATCTGTATGTTGGCTGGCCGCTTCGGGCATTGCTGTGAATACTGGTTGACAGATACTTCGTGTGGTCCAGTTATCCAGACGCGCAGAAACAATAGGAAGGCTTGATTGAACCAACAAACTGTGCGAATAATCCGCCTCATTTTACTGAATTCAGACCGTAACCTTTAAGTGAATGATCAAAATTATACCATTTTGTTCTCATTGGTTTGTTCTGTCTATTAAATTTGTTAATTTTTCGAACATCACCTTTTTCAATTTGAATGAAAACGTTAACCTACAAACTGAAAATCGACGTCGGGTTAAACTTAGATTGTTAAATTAAAATCAATGCATAAAAAAACATATAGCAAAAACAAAATTATCATATGTGGTGGATCTCAGCTGCTGCGCCTGAAGCAGGTAAAACGCAAAAAGAGCAAACGAGCAGGTCGTCAAATAACGCATATTCAACTGAGTGGGAAGTAAAAACGTTTGTGTTCTCATGCAGCTTTTTTGAGCAATCTTTATTCTGATTGTGTTGAGCCACATTCAGCCTAGAGGAATAGAGCTGATGTGACCTATTTGACATCAAGACAATAATTAGGATATTTTTACATACATTCTTAGACAAGCTAAACTGTTTGAGCAAACGAGGCTTACTAAGTTAAGAGTAATCAAGTCTGACATAAAATACGTTTGGACATTACAAAAGTGAATGTTAGTTG
>JTDE01000103.1:179010-238946 GCA_014338405.1 Paragonimus skrjabini miyazakii | reverse complement strand
TACAGATACAACAATGAATTATTTGTTTCTATTCAATCAAAGTTTTGCCACTACCAGCTTGATTACATAAATTACGTAAGAAAGCGTAAATGTGCAAAGCGTTGAGTGGAGTGCGCAGTAAAACTATGAAGTCAAAGAAACTATGGATCTGGATAGCTTACTTGCTGAGGCAAACACAGCACACCCTAATCTCAACTTTACACTTGAGGCCGAGAAAGATGGACGAATATCCTTCCTGGATGTGGCACTGAGTTGTTGTACAAACGGTTCAATTCAAAGGAGTATTAACAGGAAGGGGACTTGGAACGGCCAGTATACTCACTTCTCCAGTTACGTACCCCTCAGACAGAAGAAAAACCTCGTTCGTAGTTTAACATACGGAGCTATGAGAATATGCACCGATGACATGATTGGAGCGGAAGTGGTGTTATTACGACGGATATTCGCAGAGAACGCCCATCCTGTAAACTTCGTGGATAGACATATGGTACTGACAGAACCAAAAGTTAATCTGCGAAAAGGAAGTTGGTTCACATGACGTTAGACTACAAAGGCGAGGCGTTGGCTGAACTGTTGACCCGTAGAATAAGTAGTGCACTTAAAAAAAATCTACATTGTGGCGCAACTACGAATCTCGTTATGATCCGACCCGGCACTCCACGTACAACTCAAAGTTACGTTGCCTAAAGGTATGACCTCATTTTGTGCTTACTCTTTCACATCCTCCTGTGGAACAGGCTATGTCCGTCGCACAATCAGGCAGCTTTTCTAGAGGATACGTGAACACCACCCCCACAAGCCTGATTAAGGGCACGATGAAGTCCATTTCGAGTGCAATTCTGGCGCACTTTGTTGAATCATGGCACCAAGTCTCACCGGAAGTGGCTTTCCAGCCCATCTACCACTAGCCCAGTCGTCAATCCAGAGGAGTCAAATTTCGTATTTTGACCACCGCGGAAGCGATCAGAATTCGGTTGTGCAATCCACAGTTGTGCGCTTAGAAGGAATTCGTACATGCCCTATGGTTACTATGGCCTCCTGTTGCGGGCTGGACGCTTTCGAAGGTTAATTTTGTTACTGAATGGCTCTCCAATTCATAATCGCACAGCGTAATTATATAACTGATTGTTCTTGATTTTGCACGCTTGACAACCATGATGATATAAAATGTTATGTAATTGGCTCGATGATGAATAACCGAAAACAGGCTGTTCGCCGAAACACATTTTTATTTCTATTGAAGTGGTTTTTATGTCACTTGTGCTTGTAAATCCATTCCAAATGGAATCGAGACGGATGTACAGTAGATGCCTTACTGACTGGACTGATCGATTACTTTCTCGATTTGCTTGCCATCTAGCTGTATTGAGACCTAATTAAGCCTGACCGCCTTGTCTGTCTGGGCTGCTTAAACTAGCTAGAACTGTTGAACATTGTATTTTTGTGAGAACAGTGAAGTAGGCAAAACTCTGTTCTATTTTGTTTTGTTCCATTTGATTTGAGTGTATCGCCTTGGATAGTCGCAGATTATTACGAATAAATCCTACGGTAGATAAAAGTGTGACTCGTGTGCAGTTGTATCAGCTGGATGGGTAGACCGTTTTTGACTTCCAGTTCTAATACCGGGTTTTCTGAAGTTTTATATCACAGGTGACCCATTGGTTCCAAGCATCTTGCCTTGAAAGATGTTCATGGATAAATTACATCCATGAGTACTCCTCCAACCTCTCACTGACTATCCGTATTTCCCGAATTCAAACAAAATGTCAACCTGGGGTTGATTTGTCGGCTTTGATATAAGTACCACGAAATATTGGAACAGATTTCATAGACTTCTATCCTCAAACGTCAATATGTTCACCATTCGTCAGCCAATAAAGACCCTTAATCGCGAAACTACTTAAAGTTATTCCATCCTCCTTAGCGTATCTCAGGCTTTCTTTAACACTCAACATGGAGGTTTTCTAACATTACGTGCTGGCTATCATTTCCCGTCTTACACTTTACTAACATGATGGCACATACCATTATCTATCCATTCGCAACTGTATACGTTCATATATAAAATATTGTTTCTCTGCGGTGGTTCACATTGTTTTTTTACAGAAGCTTTTACGTTAGTAATGTGATGAGGCTATTCCGTCCAAGAATGCAGCACTGTTCCCATCATAATTATATCTAACACAGCTGTAGTCACTGTGACTATTACAAGAAGCTTAACCTATCATGTTCCAACCCTCTGATCTGGCATCACCTAGTCTAATCTCGTGACAAAAGGCAACGCATTTTCCGTACTTACGAAAGGACTCCGCCATTCTATTTATTTGCTGCTTAAAACCAGACAGTTTTTAATGTAACCAAATTTTCTAGTCGATTTTTGATAGCTTTTTACATTTCGGTGGTGGCAACACTTTCATCGTTGTACTCGTGGGTCAGTGTTGCTTGTCCACCCTTCGAGTGATATTTCTGATTTACTTGGTTTGTCTACGCTGGTCTGCACCTCATCTGCCTTTGAATCTGAGGTGTAGACCTCGTCTGCAGGACATGCCAGTGGAACTATTTCCTCATATGATGAATACAATAGCCACAAGACACATGTCTCATAGAATAAGTTAGTCTATTGGGCACTGTATTCGGGTGAACATCAGCCGCACAGGGGAGATAAATTGACAACTTTCGTTCCACAGAGAATATTTGAGCACCCTTGTCGTCCTGAGTGCATTCTAATCCAAAAAAGGTAGCACCCATTACTATTTCTTGCGGAAAACCAAACTAGTGCACAAAACGTTTTCAGTAATGACATTTTCTTCACATCGCACTGATTATTTTTACTAGTTATTACGGATAATAAGGTTTTTGGTGTACATCGCAGTGAGTGAACGGATCAAGTCGCGCTGCATAAATGGTTTACTTTGACGGCGAGCACAGTAAACAACAGCGCACTGTAGTGTGCAACTCTATGAGATAAACACAAAACTGTTGAAACAAGAGATTGGCTGACAAGTTTATAACCCCGAATATGCCAAAGAGTTTAACGATTGCATAAGTGAAATACAATCGCTGGGCAAAAAGGCTCAGCTGATCACTAAACATTTTTTGCGTATGCAGCTGAAACAGAAATATACCGAATGATAACAGGTTTATTAAGCCAAAGAGGGACTGAGGGAAAAAGTTAAAATTCAAATATTGTATACATACAGGCTTTGTCAGCTAGAAAATGGCCTGGAAAATTCCATGGACTTTATTCGTCAGGCTTACTTTGTGTCTGATCTCGATTGAACCACAGCGGGCCTCTAACTGCATTATTTTCATATGTGAGCAGTCCTCAGTGAAACTCCGAAGCAATATATCACAGTATCTTTTATGTCTGTTTGACTAATACTCCTTATGTAATTACAACTGGGTTGATATTAGGGCATGGGCACGAAGAGCAGCTTTGCGACGTTTAACACACTTGTGAAACCATCTTTGTGTATACCGTGACGTGACAAACTACAACAGAATCCATACCCGTATGCAAGATTAAGAAATAACTGTTTGTTCTTCGCTTAATATTGCCAGTACATTCATATTTGATGCAGTAGACGCACAAAAGATCGTAATTGAACGTTCATCGCCGAGTTACCTAACGAAGCACATCACCTGCGTTTTAAGATGCCAACACCACCCCTATGCATCAGGGTCGTTTGGGTTAAAGTCCTACTCATTAGTAAATATAGCCTCTGTCCAATTTGAACGACATCGAAAATGTGTGCGATTGATGGAATTTAATTTCGTCATTCTTTGGCGGCGAAACCTGGGGTAATTCCAGTTAATCTTGTTAAAATGTTGAAATGCTCGAGCTTGCTTTTGTTATTGCGGAAGAACTTACTACTCTACTAGACGCACTTTTGGTGAAACCTTTGTCCTGTTAACTTGGGTAAAATATTACTTTACTGTTATTCGGCAGATAAGATGAATCTCGTAGGACAATTCGGACAGTAACTTCTGACCTCTGAGGCTGGCTTATGGGCTTCTTATGTTTAAATTCATTTGTTTAGAAGTAAAAATCTATTAGGTGTTTAAACTAACCTATTGTTGCATATTTTCCTACGCAGAACTATTCTTGTTTAGATGACTGTCCGCGTGAAACAAAAACGATTTATCATCTACCCTGCTCGCAGCACGTGGCCATCTTTTTATTAAGGTGACTGGATTCAGGATAGTTGTCCATCTTGCTTAGAAGGTCAAAGTAGCGTGACTGCGTGACGAAATTTGTGATTGTGAAGCGGACAGTCCCACAACGTTTCAATTATTCCGAAGAGAACGGCAGTCAAAAAGTGTTTGATGTTGTGACGGATGCTGTTATCAATCAGTTAAATTCGAAAAACAGGTATTCGTAAGTTAAACTTGCAAAATTACCCATACAATTTGAGTAGTGTTGTGACTCCATTGAGAGATGGATCCACCAGTTACATTCTGTCCATTCGCTTGATGTCTAATAAAATCGAAAAAAATATTTTGCAGAAAATACAAAAATTTCAAAACTAAACCACAATTGTTATTACTGATGAGTAGTTGTTTATTGTGATAAGTTCATTGTAATTCTATCTCCAGGGTGAGTACTCCTTGAGTACACCACTGCTACAAATAAATAAACTTTATCTGGGCTTCCATGGGTTTGAATACTAATAGATTAAATTATAACCGATTGCAGTGAACGATATCTCCGGATCTACTTGGTGGTTTGTCTCAGATAGAAATCTAGACATCCTTGGGGAAAATTTCCTACGGCACCTTCTGATTTCCATAATCAACTTAGATACCATGAAAGTTAACCATTTTCAATTATGTTCATTCATTCTAGTTTGCCGTGGCTTTTCGCTTTAGCAAATATACAGTATTCTCAATGTCATCAGCATGCCTCATTTTTCGTTTAAGTAAACTGAGTACGGTCGAATAAAATAGCCAATTAGAGACTAAATTCTATTTTTTAAAACATATTTATTTGATTAAGTTAGCTAGACATTAACCAAATCATACTATGCAAGGTGCTTTCTTGCGTGGAACTACGAAGCTTTTAACTGACATTCTGGCACCTGTTATTCAAAACCTGTCTAGTTTTTTGTGAATGCGATTTCTAAACTGATCTCACAAACATTGCCTGTGGATACGGCAACGGACTTGAGGTGTTTCATTAATATTCATTTTTGACTAATATCGTTTCATTAAAAGAAACGATAGCATTTACTTGTTTGTATATTCAGAGCTCTTCATAAGTCATAAACTCCCCTATGGTTCTATAACACTTCTGTTCGTGGTCTGTATGAAAGTGTGGGAGTTTATTTTCTACCATAAAGTCTTCAGCAGACGAAATTGGCGACGGCGGAGAGCACACTCGATCTCCCTTTAACAGAATTTCCACGACTCAAAACGAATAAACTGTCCTTTCCCCCATGGGTAACCGGGAGCAGTGTCAGTTATAAGTTCGCGATTGGATGAAAGATTGACTGGACCGAAGAAACGGTCAACATTTTCAGCTTTGTTCACTCAAGTCCCTATTATCTGTGAATGAGAACAAGGGCACTGTAACGTTCTATGTCTGATTGTTGAGATAGTCATAGTCCAAGAACCTACTCTAAAACTGAAAACAAGATTGTACTAAAATACTTCTCCTGTACCTTTGAAGCAATGCACAAGTAACTGAAATATACAAATCTCAATCGGTCACAGCGATAGTCTAGTTCAATAAAACCAATGGGTTCCGACCAGTGCCAGCACGGTGAACCGTAATGCCAGCCCAGTAAGACAACGCTGAGGTTAATAAGGTATGGGGAATAAACATTAACTTGATGAGCGGAATAGGGAATGTAGCCAAGGGAAAAGAATCCTTTCAGCCCAACAACCGAAATATTTATAACTAGAGTTTGTTCCCCCTGAATATCTTGATTAGATAACTCTCAGGTGGATCTGTGCAAAGACCGATGTGCCGGGAGTCAACACAGTAGTACAGTAAACGAACTTTATACATGTCGCTTCTGTTGCAAAAAATAGATTGCTCTACGTGGGCCGTTTTGTATGGCATTATGAATATGTTCTCGTTATTTGCTCAGAGAGCATTTTTACTAATAAACTATTTTCTTTGATCTTCTATCAGAAATTGAGACAAATGGACATGTTTAACATTATCAGCGCCGGTGCCTGTTAGAAAGCTACCTATATCAAACGTCCATTCAAATATGTTCACGTAATTAACAAGTTTGATAAGACAAACATACCAGCCATTCAAACTTCTCTGGTTTTTGTAGAAGAATTAGTGTACTATCTACTCGTCACAGTGAAACTCAGGTTCCCCTAGGTTGCAAGAAAGTTTTGCAGCATCAAACCGGAGAGAACGCTTTATATCAGTGTCTTCATGCTTGTACTAGTTTCAACACACGAATCGTTCTTTCAGTTTAGCCATAATGCCTATTATTGGTGCCGTGTATTATACAACACTGCTATCATAATAGTTTTATAAAAATCTGTCCACCTACCTCTTCTATTCATCCAAAACGCTCCATGTACGTAGATGTTAACTTTACCGTTTCAATAAGAATGGAGACAGGGGTTCTTTAGTCTTTGACAGGTACACCGTTCATCAATCCTGGAGGCTTTCATCACGATGTCGCACAAGAAACCTGAATCAATCAACGTAAGCAACATAACCGCATACATATGGGTTTACTGCCTCCACCCTCATAATCAGTCCATCTAATCCGCTAGTTGTCTTTGGCATGTGCTTTAAACAGGTCAAGTGTTAAACCTCGTAGCCTCTCAAATCGCTTGGTTCAAGTTATTCTATGAGCGATGTCTTCAACACTCATGGTATAAATCGCCTTGGTCTCACCTATTCACTATCTTATTGCTGGCTACTATAAGTGAATCAACCTTGGTCCGGAAGGAAACATGATGCGTCATATGACTGACAAATGTTGGGGCTATTGTGTAATAAAAATGTCCAACAATCATATTGCACTTAGTGTTCTAGGATTCATTTATCATCAGTGGGGCTAAACGTGCGTTATTTTAAACGAAAAAGGTACAGTTGGTATCTTAATTTATTTTCTAAGGGATACCTGAAACAATTATGTTAACTGGTAATTAGACGCTCACTCGACAACTGCTTTATTCGCTGTAATATCATGTAAATAATACCGCACTAACCCACTGACCGCACAACATACTTCCATTCAGCATAACCATAATGAATGAAAGAATTAAGCAACTGAATTCGAAAGTCCAAGTTCAAACCCATCCCCCTCTACAGACATGTCAATTCTACATAAAAATAAACAGAATTCGATCGCCGACAATTACTATCCTTCTTTGTTAACCAAGCAACTCAGCTTATCGCCTCAAACACAACAAGTTAGAATGGCGTGCTCTCAGAACTGTGATGGCTTTACGTCTCGTTTATTCTACATCATATGATGCATCCGTTACTCTGGGTTAGTTTTTTTAAATACCGTCTGATAGCATTGTGCGTTGACGTTTAGTTTAGTAAAGCAATCAATAAATCGTCCACCAAATCGCGCCTTTTTCATTACTATTAATGCAACAATAACGGACGTACAAGGGAAACAAGAGGTGATGAATACGTCGAATTGGATCAAGTGACAGTCTATGCATTCGATCAACCGTAACCTGTTCTGTTGTATTCTGTTCAATACAGTTCACTTCATTTCAGTTTATTTTCGTTTTGATTTGTTCTGCTTCGTTTTTCACTGCTCTGCTCTGTTCTACTCCGTACTGTTCTGTTTTGTTATATTTGCATGAGGAAACGGATTAAGTCGGGACCCTCAAGTCTCTCTCCGATAGGGAAATTTTCACTTGCATACGCACTTTGCGGGTTGCCGAAAAGACTTGCAAAGTAGTCCAAACCATCAACATCATCAAAACACTACGAGTTCATAGCTACCGCTGACACAGACGAGTCTATTCTCTCATCAAAAATATGAAAACAAGAATAGTGTGAAGTAGCAACGTGATTTTCCCACAGGGCTTATGTTTCCAAATCACAATACTAACCTTGAAAATAAACTATTCACAAAACCAAAAATGAAACAACATTTGCAGGGAATGGTAAGTGAAACTTAGCCAGCTGTAATTTACGGCGAGAATAGTATTAGGAGGTAGAAGAATGTCCCGCAATAATTCCAGGAAAAACCTGGTCATTACTCGTTGGACATTTTTACACTTACAATTTTGAAGACGTTACATTCCATGAAAACATGATCCAACTTTGTTTGTCGGATATCAACAAGTTCACTTTAGTCGATGCTAGCATTCGCGCCAACCGCAAATTACAGTTTTGACCACGGAGGCACACATCTGAGGACAATTTGAGCAAACAAATGCCGCCTCAACTAAGCAGTTTACTTTAGGGAATTATAAGGTTGATATGCAATGACATTAACCTTTCTTCACGTAAAAATAGAACAATAAAGTTGCTTCTACTTCTTTTCATATGAGTTACTGTTCACGGCCTTCGGTAGCTTTGTAAAACATCCCTAGGCATTTCAAGTATTTTACCGTTCTTCATAACTGAAGTCCAGTTTTCAAAATGGTAACGGCAACGGCACCACTTTTTCCTCAAATCGATTGATTATTTAAAACTGTGCGTAACTTTAACCTTTTTTTAGCCACCTTCCGGTAACACTTGAAGAATGGGAAATTCTGTAACATGTAAGCCGGCCGTCTGTACTTTGGTTGTCCGTTACGCCTGCGGACCAACTTTAGGGCAACATGGAGACACCAGGGCACAGCGTTCTTCCGAAATAGAGGGTTGCAGCGACAGTTCTGTAAAAGAAAACAACAAGAAACAAGCATGAGCCAAAGGCTCGGTAAGCCATGCACACGACTTACACAAACTAAAACTAAAACGGTATCAATAACACGGCAGCTCGCCCTGTTACACAACCCAAATTCAACCTGTGCGCGCTTGCTGGTTTTGACTGCACGTTACAGTTTCCTGTACCCTTAACTCCCTGCCTGTTACCACCTTCACCATCTCCTGTGTTTCCTTATCAGTGAACATGGGCATACCTGTCCAAGTTCTTGCATGCAGTTTACTGCATTTCTCCAGAGTATAGGGTGGCTGTCATTCAACTGACCAACACTGAACGGTGTCTAGGTCCTTGTGTATGGGTGTGCCTTCAGGATTTTCCACAATCTTCACGTTGTCAACAAAGGTTTGACGTGGATAATTCAGGCATTTAGTGAAATCGTTTATGAATAACGGCGCTCACAGAATTGACCCGAAACATTCCACTGACCTAAACCACTTCCTTGACCCTTCCCTCGCTATCTGTACGTGATGGGTCGGGTTCCTCAGGAAGTCCCGCAACCATGATCGCAATCGTGAAGAAGAACCAGAGATGTCACGTTTGTAAAAGAGCATCGTGTGATCGCCCGAATCGAATACTCTCTTGAACCTGGGCTCTCTGGATGTCATCCAACTGTAACCAGTGAAAGGGCAGTTGGCGTGAACAACAAAGCTCCAGCAAATATAGTGCACAAATTGACTCATTTTTTACATGGTCTTTGCGCAAAAGCTTGCAACTTGTCAATATGTCAGTTCCACCGCGGTAGCTAAAGCATCTCTTATCTGGTTTTGATCAAGCTGACAATCAAAATTCAACCTAAACAGACATATTTCACTGTCTTTACTAGTTCAAGCAAAGCAGTTGTCTGGATAATCAACAATCCTTATATGAGCTGTCGCCCAACCGTAAGTTTTCGGTTACGCTTGCCTCAGTTAAAAACACTGCAGTGGGGGGTTTAAACGCTATGAAATGTCAACATTCCCCTCATTCTCATGCGTCGTAGATACAGGTTACGTATCATATAGAATACAGTCCGGTGTTCTCATTCCGAAATATTCATAGTTACTGTTGTAAAGACACCGCACGTTCAAAAGGCATATTGTGTACATCGATTCGAGAGAACGGATTGGATAAGTAAGGTAGTGTTGAGGCAAAGCTTTCAAATAGTATTTGATAATGTATAACGTAGAATGTGTAATAACACTTACCCATACGTATGAGCTAAAGAAGAAAATTGAACATTAGTTCCTCTGGATAGTTTGTGAGCGGTTCAGTTTTTGTATGACATTTGTCATATTAATAATAGTTGCGCTCATTCGTTAAGCATTACGGAATTCAGTTGACAGTCAGGCTCCCCACCCACTGTGTGAAAAGTCGCAAATGTGACTATGCTGCTTTTTAATTAACGTGACAAAAAGTAGACCATCATCAACACACTGTTCACTTATGATGGTTTACGTCGCACTTGGCTGGGTTATTGATCCAGAACAATTAGCTCTGTAAACGATCGAACGACGGGTAGCGTGGTCATGTCTACCGTTATGATCGGTGTAGGAAGGGCAAAATGTTCACACATGGACTAACGTATCAAGCTTGCCCCGGTCTTATGGGGGAAGGCAAACCTAAAACACATAAGCTCAGCATGAAATGCGTGAAGTTGCTGATCATCCTACGACTTTTACCCACGACTTCTACTTACGCCACCAGGAGACTGATGGCTCACCCCTACATTTAAACATTCTGCTAAGTCTGCTGCGTTGAAACTATCGTGTACATCATTCTTCCACTAGATTTGCTCCACCAAATTTCACCACCTGACTAACTAACATTGACTGTTTGAACTAAAACAGTCTCCACCTATGTTTCCCTGTAATAGACTTTTGGGTTTACACTGGATAACTAGTACGTGACTAGGACCACAAATGGTGTCCAGCAAGCGATTTGAGACATGCGATATTCGTAGGGATGTTTTGCCTTCGGTTCCTGTGACCGTTTAATCCGAACCGGATGTTACCAATCGGTCCAACCGTCTGACGACTGGCCTTGAGATGGTAAGCCAGTGTGAACGCAAAACTCTTGTCTATCAAAAACAGAGAAGTTCTTAGCCAAGATGGACAACAAATAGTGAAAATAAGGGAATACTATTTCCTTGACATCACTGCATTTAGGCCTATTCTAATTAAGATTATAACAAATGAATTTGAATTTAGATTAAGACCAAATGAAGCATTTGGAATAAAATGCACCCGAAAGCTGAAGATAATCAAAAGTGACAGGCTAACTTGACACAGACTTCTAAAAAAGGAGCCAAGGCTTTTACAGATTATGTAAGTGGTTCGTTTGAAAAGACAGAAGATATATAGTCGAAATAACCTACATCCGTCTAATGCACTCACGTCTCTTCCTTGAGAGTTTGCTAGGATCAACCGTAGGACCAACCAATCCTGTAAGATTTGCTCCTTGTCGGCTGCGAATACTTCACATTCACAAGGTCGCGTCACTACGGTCTATCGTGTGATTCGTTTCTTTCAGAAATGCTCGGTAGAACTCACGGCTATCCAAGTGCTGTTCACTGAGTTTTTGGACACCCATCTGGATTGCACGCCTCGAGGCGATGGGTTTCAAGGCTGTGTTCTCCCACAATCCAGGAACTTTAAGTATACATGTATAACACGTTCTGGATATTATGTTCTGGCTTACCAGTACTAAGCTGCCGGTGCAGTTGCCGCTCTAAGAACCGTTCCCAAGTCATCCGAATAGGCGCTCTAACCTGCGAAGTTGGCAGTGCGTCAACTTGAGAGAGATAACATTCATGTCTCTCTGATAATTTATCAGTGTTTGGAATTATGGTCGTTCACCGAACACCTCAGATGTGACGTATATTTTGCGGGCAGAAAGGGTTCAATCACAGAACATTTCGTTTGCACACAATTCATATTTGACGTCGGCGTGGATAGCACAGTGACTTTGTAGACAAACGGTTTCGTTTCATTTTCGGACTACGGTATTTCCACAGGCGTCTCTCAAGACATTCCAAGACCATGTTAGCCTTAGCTGCACCAGTTTGGAACTTACGGTCCACAGACAGATTTGTAATCAGAATACTATTAAATTAGCAAAGATCTTAGCAACTCTCTACAATATTTACATAGATACGAAAGTTAGGTTCCAAGAGTAGCACATCCACCAGGTGAACTCCGAGGAAAAGAAAATATTTTACCGGTACGAATATTCCGTCCATATTTGGTGGTGTTGCACCTAGTCTTTGCCGTGTACAAACAGCGCACAATCATCTTTAATCTCATGTAAATAGTCCAGTCAGGCAATAGCCTTGAAGCTTCAATACTTTCGATTATCAACAGACGATCATTTGCGCAACAATCAGTCTGAATATCCTTATCCGAGTTTAGACAGACAGTTAGTAGTATTGTGATCAAACATGCTGAATATGGTTGGCACCAACACAGAACCATGCCTGATGCATGTGGCAATTTCGATATAAGGACAAGTCGATCCGCGCGATTACACACTCGTCAACACACCCGCATGCAACACTTCGGTTAACCTAACGAACTTTCTTAACCCATTTTATAGGTCAAATATTGACTACAATGTTTCGTCGTTTGCTGGCTAAAACACATTGACGCAATCCCACAAAGAGGGCATATGGCGGCTGGTTGAATTCATGACACTATTATTGAATCCGTCAGACGGTGAATATGCACTTACTCCTGCCGTAAATGGCCTGAAATACACGCTACACCTCAGAGCCATTCCCTGCATCACCTCGGCGTTATTTGGATTGAGCAGAATTTCTGACAGAAGATTGGCAGCGTAGCTGTCGGTGCTTTAGTTGTTCTTTCTATCTTTAAACAACGTTACATTAATGACATCGGGGAATTTCTATATGACTGCCCCAGCCATCCCTAGATGGAGTAGACATTCTGAATCAAAACACCTCTCAAAACAAGATTGCCGCTTTTCAAAGATTCTGTTAGTATTTTATGTTTCTCCATGAGTTTTCCATTTCCTGACCATCCAGTAATCTAATGAATCTCTGCCAGGTCTCTGGGATAAGTAACTTAAATTCTGATAGCATGTTGCAACAGATTATTCACTATTGTCTAGTCACTTTTGGCAGACTGATTTAGACTGTGGGAATGTATATACCAGTGTTTTATTACATTGTACCGTTCTGCACACAAAAACAAGGTCCTCCAGCGCACAAACAAACAGGACGGATTGACACAAATAGGCCTTAAATGGACCACTAAAACCCTTCTACAGTTGACGGTATGCGTAGCCCTATATCAACCGACTGCTTTTTTCACCTATCGTACTTGTTTTCATGAAATCGTTCAGCTAGTTCACACGTGTTAATGAGTGTGATCTCCTTGTCTTCAGTGAACGAATCCCTAACGAATAAAACAAACTTTTTTCTTCTCTTGTGTCAGATTTGATACAACTGCCCAGTTATTATCAAACCGGTCCGGGGCTTTCTGGCCCTGGATGACGAATATCTCGACGATTAATGCGGCGATCTACATTTTAAATTGTCACCACATACGGCCTGGAGTAGTGGATATGGCATCGACTTTGAAATAAAAGGTGATTGCCACTTGCTGTCGTACAACAACGAAACTATGTTGCCAACCAACCGACCTATGATAAAGCAGCTTACAAGCATGAATAAACAACTTGGTTCTGACAAGCCAATGATCCATGCTACAGCTATTCCCGTGTATTGTTCGCATGATACATACCTTACAGTTGTGAAGAGCTTGTACGATTGAATAATAAAGTAAATGGGGGTGACTGTTTCGTGGGTGAGTCAAAGTCGTGATATCGCCCGCATCCTAGTGGAACGAGGTGTTTACAATAATCAACTCGCCAGTAACACATACATGGTGCTAAAATTCACCGTTTTCATTGACTGTGGCAATCCCATGAAACCCAAAGACCTTCCAGATTAGCTGACGGATAAAGACCAACACTCTCATTGCAATGTTCTGGAAGAAATGGTTCGTCACTCATGACATCACGTGGATTTTGGGGAAGATTCAATCACAGAGCTTTGTATCATCGGTGTGACAGCTAGTTGGATCAGTCTGCCTTTTAATTTCATTTCCGCATTTGACAAACTCAATTTCTACTGTTCTATCAGCTGCTGATAATGGACCAGGTGGCGTTGAGTATTATAAAACCCGCAAACGTGCAAACGGCCAATTGCCCTCTTATGGTCATGCTCTTTGGTTAACTCATGGACCAGTGTAGTCTGCCCTTCTAAGTATGAAACTGTGACATTTATCTGTTTATTCAAGGCATAAACATCCTTCATCCTTCCAATGAGAAGCATCCCACTTGTCGTTAACAGGTGTACATTGCCTTTCAGTCAGTTGAACTTTGCAATCGCCTCAAACTTTGTCAGTCAAACTTCTGCGTCTCAACCTGTAGAGTAGCTTGAGCACAGCAGCCTTGTTGAATTGTGTTCAGGTCATAGCACGAATGCAGCGAAAAACCGTTCATTAAGGCAAGAGATTTATCGTCCAATTCGTACCTTCTTCCACTGCTCATACACGTGAATTCTGTTCTACAAAGCAACGGTATTTTCATTTAAACGTTCTGTGCATTTCCCTCCAATTTTGTTCGTCTGTCTTACGTCTCCTGTCGCAAATTCTCGCTTGTGACCAATTGTTCGTTGAGCCAAATTAGTTCAGTGATGGCTAGTTCTATCTCCTTTACTGCCTGAGGTGTACTTCTCAAGTGTTTTGGCTATACCTTACAGCTGTGTTGAGGCATTCCATTAAATCTTCGAACAGTGGCACAGATATTACAAGTAAGAACAAAATTTCACCACTGACTACAACACACAAACATTTCAGAAAGTACTTCCAACTAACATTGTGGAGGACAGCGAACCACAGAACATTGCAAGCTGTACAAACCTACCGTGTTCAACGGCATGGGCAATGTTATCTCACCCACTGATCACATCATTGTCTGACCACCTCAAAATATCTTCTGACTAGCAGCAGCAGTCTTAAACAAGTCGCGGTGAGACAGACACTTCGTCAGCATAACCCAATACGTGTTTCAATAAGCGTAGACTTTGCACATTCATTATCTTATGTCGATCATGAATTTGTACACTTCCCGAATACGCGTGACGAACCATCACATTGCACGCATAATCAGCTCATTTGATAAAGGTAGACTGGCGGAGATTTCCGTGACCCAATACTGAGAGTTCGTACACATCTGACATGTGAAAGGGCTAAGACTGTGACTCGTAAGGCAGAAGTGGGCACTTGACCTTCAAATGAACATTTTTACGATGTTACTAACGGTGAGCAAATTAACTGCCTTCTCTAACACATAAACACCCTGTCAACAGTACTGGGAGCCGATGAGATAAGGCTAACCAATTAGATGAAATCTCAAGCAGCTTGCTTACAATCGTAAAGGCAGGCCCAGGGCAGACTCAATCTCATATCCACAATTCTCACTGTGAAGGTACAAAGTACATGCAACATATTCTAGCCCTGTCATTAAACCGGTTCGCCATGTAGTGATGTCTTCCAATATGGAAATGCTTGTTTCATAATTTCCCGTTGTGAGTTGTTAATCATCTAATCCGCCAATACAGAAGACACCCCAAATAGGTTTTAGTAATCCCCAACAGTTTTCCCTTGTCTTCCGATCGAAGACTTCGAGCCCACTTTTATATCCACGAAAAACGCCTAGCTCTGGTACCACATCTCGTTCTTTCAGCTACAAAAGTAGTGATTGTCTATAGGTGTTCATATCTTAGGTTGTTGCCTCTAAGACCTGATTCGGTTCCAATAACCCTCCTCATTATGTGACGTTATAAATCCATATTTATATCTGCCCCTGAGTTGCCATCCTTCATGTGTTCCTAGTAGCTTTAAAGGGCTCAATTGTATCTGTTTCGAAGCAGCATTGCGTATTAACTCCAACACGTCTGGAGTAAAATCGAAATAGTACCTTTGTATTTCATCTAATAGAAAGGCGCTTATGGGTCTATAAATCAACCACCTTCTGGGGATGCATGAATCGGTTGAATATTTCACTTTACATACCGGCAGGTTTTCGTCGGTATGGTCATCTGTAACGATAATATCCACAACGGTTTTTGTTAACTGATTCATCCAGACATTCAAGTGAGTGAAACAAGGGTTGACCGTTTCAACTGCTGAACAGTACAGTTGGAAGATACGAATAAAACTTAGTTAGTTTGCCTGAATTCGTCAGACCTGCATGGAATTTACACGGCACTATTCGGACACGGAGCAACCTTGTATGCCACCAATGCAAAAGGTGAAACATTGATTTCTGAAGACAGATTCCGTTAAGAAGAGAAGCCGATAATCTATGTATAAATATGTAGCCAGCCAAGAATGGTTGAGTAAAAACTGAATGCCACTTTGAATTGCATAGACAGTGACCTCCCTACCTGTCTTTGAGCGTGAAATCTAGTCACCAGGCTAGACAGAACCACTCATTCGAACAACACAAGTACACCAGTGTGGTGAGCTGAACTTGCTTTCTGTGTTCGATCATCAGAATAATGACAACTCAACATATATTTTAAATCAGTAACCAGGGTGGATAAAAATGTGTTTTGTCGAACAGTCTGTTTTTGGGTTAATCATCATCGGGCCAGTTACTTGACATTTTATATAATCACGGTTGCCAAGTGTGCAAAAGCGAGAACAATTAGTCACATAATTACACCACACGGTTGTGAAAGAGAGGAGTACTAGTTGACTAAATTGGCCTCCAGAGGTGTCAAGTGGGTAACGGAAGTTCGTAATAACCGTAGGCTCTGGATAAATTTGTTCTCATAGCACGACTATGGATTGCTTCCGCGGTGACCAGAGTATGAAATATGACTCTTCGGGATTGAAGACTGGACAAACGCTAAGTGGGCTGGAAAGTCACTTCCGGTTGGACTTGGTGTCCTGAGTCAACGAGGTTCACCAGAAGCGCACTCGAAATGGACTTCATTGTGCCCTCAGTCAGGCATATGAGGTGGTGCTCATGTGCCACCTGCGAGAGGCGTCTGGATGTGCGACCGACATAGACTGTTTTACAGGAGTATGTGAAAGAGTAGGCACAAAATGAGAACACATTTAGGCGGCGCATTTTTGAGTTGTACTCGGACCACCGGATTGGATAGCAATTGTGCCGCATTTTAGGTCTACTCAGTTGACTTACTTATTCTACGATTCACCAATTCAACAAACGCCTCGCTTTTATAGTTCGAAATCATGGAAATCAACTTCTTTTCCGTAGATTAGTGCTTAACTTTCAGTTCTGTCAAATATCTGCTGTCGTCTTTGGTTCATCTAATCCAAGACTGGTTTTAAAAAGTTCCACAAGCCTCAGCACAATCTGTGGTTATATAAATTAGACTTACCGCGATGTATACTCGTAATAAAAAAACTACTTATGATTCAATCAAATTAAATAAACGTTTTATGTTCTTCCGAATGTTCTGCTGTCACAGAAACCCAGAATTGTCATATTATCCAAGAGTGCCACGCTTCCTAATGAAACATTTATCATAATTTGTGTTTCGCTACAAACAAGACTAACTGAACACGAACAAAATTGGATAAATGTTTGGAACCGATCACTTTTTTCACATGCTTCCATAGCGTACACTGATGGTGCAGATGAGTTCACCTAAAAGATTAATGTTGCCTTTTATTGGGTAGAATTTTGATTGCTCAGTAAATTAGTTGACCAGGGGAAAAACTGAATTTTTAGTTCAACCTATTTCCTGCTTCCTCCGCTTAATTCATGTCCACATGTGTAATTCGGATTGACTCGACATACCTACCGATCTTTGTGACTGAAACAAACGACTGATTGTCCAACTTACAGTATATAAGCAGAAAATTGAGGACGGCTGTTTGTCAACTATGCTTGGTTGAATGTGCAGTGAATTGATTTGTTTGTACACGCGGAAGCAATAAATATACATTCATCGACAAAATAACTTGCCTGTCAGTTTCGATAAGTTATTCGTCGCTTATTTATATAGTCCATAATTTCGTTGAGTTGTTCTAAACTTATGCGTCATAGGAGTTTGCTAGTTGTGATTTCATTGACCAAAAGAACGCATGCTCTGTTGACACGAGTTGGTTATCGTACCTAATATGTTAAATCCCAGAAAAGATATTGCTAATTATTTTAACCTCGGCCGAAAGAAGTGCAGTATTTATTCAACAATCGGTTGAGTCACGTGATTCTCATTCAGTCATGAAACTTTGATTTGCCTCTAATGTGAAGTGAGTGTACTAAATGATCTTGAGTTTCTCTAAGACCACTTACCTATGATCCTCGGCTTGCACTCTATATGCAAATACTCTTATGAATACATTTCTGCGTATCCTGGCTGTCAGAGAGGCATTCTTAGATTTCGAGGAATGAGCATTTGATCGAAAAAGTACGCAACCACATCAGTCATTTACAACTTGCTGTCACTTAAACAAGGTAACTTCATAGGACTTTAGAATACTCTCCTGCTCGTCATGTGCTTACAGGGTAGCATCTTCGGCTGGTAATGCGAATGGTCAGATTTTTGATTTTATTTTCGACTATACCTAACTGATGAATACAAAGAAGGACAAGACTGATCGTAAGGTGTCGGTCCAGGAAGAACTATCAGAAGAACCTGTAAAATTTCATATTTTCTAATGCTCGCTTAGTATATGGGTTTTTTCAGATGCTTATGTTGTTTTATTAGATTTTCTTAACCATCGATTCTTGGTTTTACATAATCACGGGTAGTCTTAAGGTTCGGAGATCCAGCAAATATACCGAACGATATTTGATCTAGTCGATTTTGATTTACACGTAATAAGTAAGATTTCATAAGATCAGACGGAAAACAGTACTTCACTGAATCCGTATCAGTAAACCTTAGAAGATAATGTGTTGAACATTTGTCGAATATCTCATAGATTTTGAGTTGTTTTTTGTCTTGAAGGTCACTGTTAAATAGTAAAGATATTACCACAAACGTTTTTTATCCAAAATCAGAATCACAGCTGCACGATTTGAATAATTGATATCGTTACTCTCAAACAGAGAACTTTATCTAATGAAGAAAACGACAGTTGATAAATTAGAAAATCATTACATTTTGGCTTATGGCACATCAATGTGACCTGTTTTATCTTAGTGTAAAATATTACTGACTAAACTAGTTATCTTGCTGACCTGAGGGGTTTCAGATTCCCAACCTGTGCAGGTGCACCTGATAAGAATCTACGCATCTGCCTGTGGTATGAGCAAACGGGATGATAATAACACAAACAATCCTGTTTTAATCCCATCGCGTTTCCATTCAGCAGCTGAGTGTTTTCTCAATAACAAATAACGGGAAATATCAGTTTATAAGTATATAGGAACATGATCTGATAGTTTTAGTTCTCAAACGCGTACTTATTGTACTAATTGCATTTTTGAATTGCATATGACGATATTCTAAACACCAGCTTGTTGGTTGTAAGTATTGGTACCCCTAAGTAGGAAAAGTCAAAATGTAGATTTGCTTCACTCAACACATATCTTCTACTTCAGATTCCTGTGTAATTCAGTGTGCTCGTTAACGTTTGGTATGTGATCTGTTGGCTGCGCACACATTTGTTGAAGTGTAAACACACTGTTGTATATCCATAGCTGTCATCCAGTGCAAGGATGATTTCTTTAGAGCCACGAATTTTGAAGTCAGATTTGATCAAAAACAGCGAATGTATAATGACAATTTAAGGTTTCTGGATAACTCAGCATATCTGCTCTTATTTTCTGTTTAGACCAATATAATTCTCCGTTTATAAAATAGTAAAGTAGATGACCAGCTGTCTGGCTTTCCCGACATCATGTGAACACCTGGAAAGCAGAAAGTATTCAAGAAATTACACGGTAAACCGTTGTAAACCGTTGTAAACCGTTGTTGTAAACCGTTGTAAACCGTTCACCTAGAATTATGGCAATGCACCAAGAAGAAATGCGTTAAAAATTTGATTACTGATAGTAGAAATGTCTCCAACTGAGCTACAGTGCTAACGAGTAGTCACAACTTTTGTTCACCTAAATTAGACTCCTCACACATGATCATATTTTTCGCACTTGGACAAACGTTCTAATCACGACTTGTTAAAGCAGGTCCGTAATAAACATCCCAATCAGAGCCGGGATTTGACCAGTGGTCTCCCTTTTATGTGGCAACCATGCTGACCGCTGCGCGTTTACCTTCACACTAGACATAACTAAATTATCGATGTGAACATTGCAATACTTTCGCATGTGCGAAATGGTCAGTCTTCCTGAGTGCACCGATAGAAGATACAGTCACTACCTGTTAACTCCAGTGGATAGCCTTCTCAATTAAGACAAATGATTCAGCTCTAAATCTCCGAGTTCATCCCACCCGCTGTAGGCTGTTAGACTACTAGTGAGTTGTAGGAACTTTATTGGTTACAATTTGCCAATTGTTCACATTTGATAACAACATTTGATCTCAGTGAATGTCAAGAACAAACGGATATTCGATAGTTTCTTATGACGCTTATGTCAGAATTCCGTAAGGAGGCTTAACGATTGTATAGCTACTTGATCATAACGATTATACGGCAAGCAACAGATGACCTTTAACAGTTGAACAGAGGTATCAGCCTTCGTTCCTTGGCTAAAGAAGTAGCTGTGTTATTCATATGGCCTAAATATTGATTTACATGTAATAAGAACGTAAGCGAATGATATAAACTTGAATATCCATTTAACCACAATGCAGATTACTTGCTCACGCGTTCCCAAAATGCACGTAGATGAAGCTAATGATACAAAGCACTCGAAGTATGGGTTTATTATCCTCTTTGTAGGCTAAAATAGACGTCGAATTTACTCATAGTTGTAAGACTGGTGAACTAAAAGTCTTGTAAACCCTCCATTTCAGTTTTTTCAATCTAGTACACATTTAAACGGACGGCTTCGATGAGTAAAAGGATCTTCATCATTTAAACAACTCAACAGAAAAAATGGCCGCAAAACGTTATTTTGGGATGTAGCCGGATAACTGGGCAGTTTATCCAAATGTCTGTTTAAGAAGCAACGTAATCCCCTTAAAAACTAATCCCACCATAACAATGGAATAGGAAAACGATCTAAGCCGTAAACTTGAAACACTGGGTGTATCTTCTTCGTTAGCTTCACAGAATTATGGATTCTGTGAACATAGTACAAAGCTCCCTTCAAGAACTGTGTTGGTAATTTCCAGTTTATTCATTTGAAATGACCCGTTGGTTGCTTTGTCTCAGGATGTTGTGGTTCCTGTAAATGTGTGGATTTCTTATTCCAACAAAGCGAGCTAATTCAGGAGTTTTATCTCTGGAAGTATCCGACAAACTTGTAGCCTGGTTGCTGTTGCCAGCTGTATACACAATTCATAAACACAGAACCGCTGGCAAGTCTGAGTTTTTGTTCACTTTGCACCATTGAGGATTCCAGAGAATGTCAAAGAATTAAGAGGAAGGAACAGGTGGAAACATCTCTTTTGTACATGCACTTCATTCATTGTGCAGGCAGAAAATATTCGCAATGAACGGGAGTATCGTTAAGTTTTCAAAGATTTTGCCAACTGTTGTGTAACTGAAAGAAATAGATTGAATTAATTCACCTAATTAATTTTCACTAGCTCCAAATAAACACTTAAGAGAACGGCGAATAAGTTAAAGTCTGCAACGACGAAACCAATAAAGACTGGCGTGCTGTATGATCTAACGGGAATTTTTTTTAAAATGAACTGAGTATCAAATGAAACGTAATTTTTGACAGTGATATTTTAAAACCCAGATGAAGCAGGCGACAAATTAAGCACTGTGAAATGGACCACTTTTGATTAGAGGACATTGCAATAATGATACTTTTGTGAGTTTAAGGTCCACATCACCTAAAATCCTAAACTCATAATAGGAATGTTATTATTACACTATATCCTGGCTGATACAAAAATGTATGTCCGAAAATGTTCAAGAACTGGGGTTAACTTTTTGAAGGATAGACCAACAGACCAGCTCAGTATCACAAACTGTATAGCCGTAATCGAAGGCATCTGAATAGATAAACAAGAATGTTTGGTTGGATAGACCCGAACTTCAAGGCCAGATAAAATAGGCTAAAATATAAAGCGTATGACGGGTGCTGTGGTTGTAGAGTGCTAGAGACAACGTAAGACCGGAAAACGATACCACTGAATTTCATCCCCTGAAATAGTCAATTATAACGATCCGGTATGCAGAATAAAGTTGTTTACTATCGAATGTTGTCGAGAATGTACACCAGGAGTTATTTTTTGCCAAAGGCAAGCTAAACTAGTACAAAAACTCTAAAGTTCATCTTCGAACAAGTGTCCACCATTCGTAAATCGTCCTTTCATGAAGACAGAAAGAAACAATATTTCAAACCTGGAGATTGCTTATTTTACTGCGACATAAAATTGCGCACACAAAAGTCATTTTTAATTTTCTGTGATCTATGCCTGTCACGAACAAACAAACCGTTATTTCATTGTTTACGCCATTTGTTTCAAAGTTACTCTCTGTCGTCAACTTTCAATTTTTTTATTTATTTACAAACTGCTAAAAATCGTTGTTAACCACGATGTAAGAACCTTTGGTGGAATAACACAAGTTAACCGTTTTATTTTAAAGCGAGGTGTTTCAAGCAAACAAGATTGTGAAACTGTGAGATCTAATAGAATGAAAATAAACTGATCATTGACGACGAAAACCAGAGAGTTGACGATGTATTGTTTAAAATCCGGCAATGTTTGCAAAACCCCATGCGTGTATCTCCCGTGTTAGGTTTAATAGTGCAGCACTCAACTGTCTGGTATTACCAGAGTGGTATGAACAGTTGCATTCATAAATTACTTTTCAGCTAGTCCACCAAGAATTTGGTAGCACTATCCAAACAAGCATTAATCTAATCACTGGACACAACTTACGAAATGTATTGACAGCAGCCGATTGCAAGAGCTGTTCGGTTAAGAGATACCGTATTTCCTCTGCACAGAATGTGTAATACTATGGTTTTTGATGGAATCTGGATGTCAAGAAATGATCCCAAATGAAATATATTTTAAGTAATGTAGCCCTTCTTTTGAAATGTCGCTAGTAGTTTTGATTTCTGAAACCGAATAAACTTACTTGTCTTACATTTGTTTAGTAAATTCACTGAACATTATACACTAAACAGTGCACTTAGCTGGCATACTGAGTAATTCACGGTAGTCTCTTTATCAGACGTATTAGCAGCAGTAAAACATCATACAATTTTCGGCATAAAATGCAGGTCTGGATGCCGCCAGCTCCGTCGATCCGAAAAGCCTGAAGTCTGTAGTTGAATTTTTTATGGCATTGATATCATCCACATGTCATCCTTAAAATATCAGACGGTCCAATATGTCAGGAGTTTGCTGTCATACAGTACCTACAAAATATGTTGTAACATGGAAGCATCTGTGTTATCCAAATATAAAAACATCAACCCCGTGATATTCTCCGATATGAAATGTAAAACGTTTAAGCAGTATGATAGTTTTAATGGGTTCCTTGGCAAATCCAAGTATAGTGGAGAGACAAACAGCTCTGATAAAATCGCGAATATCTGATCAGAAAATACTTCATCGCGTAGTTTTCAAGCCTCTGCCAGTTGACTGATCATTCCAGGGTTGGTAAAATTAGGTGATAACCTTATAAATTACTATGCATTTTCAATTTTTATGCATCGGGAACTTTGCAGATTAGTTAACTTTGGGCTTGAAAACATGCTTGCTCAACAGATTTGTCTAAAATCATTCGCCCGGTCAATATTGCATTTGGTTTTCGTGACAGTGAATTCGTTAGATCTCAATGTGATTCACAACACTGTGATTATTCTGTGGTAAATTTTTTCATCTTGTCATGACTTAAAAATGTTGCTTTGAACTGTCCAGGGTTAGAAATCTGACTTGCACTTCCGTTTTGCCTAATGTCTATCGCATGCAATTGCTTTTACACTCATACAATCGTCTACTTTTAAATGTAAATACTTATTAGAAACTTCGGCCCACCTTTGGTTGTGATCACATACACTCTGAGCAAATCATATGAAAACGCTTTTCCTTTTGCTCAATCTCATCTGTGGTAGGCTTGGATAGGAAGGAAAGCGACGTCAACATAAATAAACGGATGAGTCGGGAAAGTTTTGTAAAAAAACTGAGATAAACTAACCCGTTGAGTCATTCTGATGTTTATGAGTAATTTCAAAAATTAGATTGAAATGTTGCAGTACTTCATTATTTCTGTCCTTTGTATAATGTGTTCCGCGAAAGCTATCGAATTTAATTAATAGTATTGGTCCCCGTTCAAAATGTGATGTTTGCAGTATGTTTTTTGGGTGAACAAAAACACGTCCAAAATGTTTTAGACTACTATCCTGTGCCAGTATATCCATAGTAACAGCATGTATTCTGGGGTTTTTTCATGGTGTTAGGTATAGGTCGACACGCAAGGGACATTGATATAATTCCGAAACACTGTTAACTTATGCGGTTGAGTGACTCGTAACATAGATCGCGAACAAATTTACTTTCACGCATTCTTGAAATCACTGAGGACGGAGTATCTCCTGGACGGATCAGGAAGATAGGCAAGTCTTTGAGCGCGAGTAACCCTCAGACAAAAACAACCGTAATCAACCGGAAGTTACAATTATTTTCTAAAGGCCAGATCGATTGCCGGGTACTTTTCGCAAAGCAAACAACACTTATGGCTAACGATGCTGCGAAACGTTAGGTAAGATAACGTACCAAATTTATTAGTGTGCGATACAAAAATGACATTAGATAATCTTTGCCTGAGTCTCAAGGGTTTGGTAGACCCATCCACATAAGAATTTTTACATTCAGCTTACCTGTTTTAAAAGTAGTAATGTCCTTATCCAAACAAAGTCAAATCCGGACTAGCGGTAGTTCTTAAATTCTATGAACGAATGAACTGGCTGTCCAAAAGTTTTGACAGTGAAACCGTTCGCCCAAGTCTGGTTTTCCATTTGGAATGTTTCTATTTGGATTGTTCAGCTTTTAGTTGGTCACCTGCTTTGTAGTCTAGACGTATGAGGATTGTTTTGTTTTCCTTCGGATTTCCAATATGTGGCTTCCATGCTGTTGACAGTACTTCCAGTTTTCCGTGCAAGATGATTTTCTTACTAAAGAAAACAGTTTACTGTTCTACCTTCCAGTTTATTCCTTGTTGTTAAATGGTCAAGCAGAACGCTCGACAGATTATATTTGGAGAGATCACCAATTTTTCTGGACATCCATTCTGACGACTTTTTGTATTGAACAGATGCCAATGGATGTTCCAAACGAGACTTTTATCATTCAATCCGTTCGCATGGTACAACGACATGTCAACTTTCACCTTCGAACTGCAATCTTGTCAGATTGATCCACTTTGATTTTGTGTGAATTTACGGATTTCCATTCTTTTCCCGGAAATATCTGCCTGAAAAATGAGGCGTAGGCAAAAATAGAGCTATGCAACTCGTTTCTAATTTTAGCGCCGCCTTCACGAGTGTGCTTAGTATGCGGAAAACGTAGTCATTCTTTGCTTATGCGGAAATCACGTGATTCTACATTTGGCGGAACCATTGATTCGCGTCAATCGCTGGTCGCATTCCGTACAGCCATGCCAATTTGCACGGCAAAAAGAACGTTGGTAGCTGGTGCGCTTCCGTTACCGAATTAGTTGGAGATGCGTGTACCGAAAGATTTAAGTGTATTAATTTGAATAAATTGCTGAACCAATATTTCAATTAGCTGCTCCATCAACATTTACGGTACAGAATTCAGACTTCAGTATCCATACAAAGGTTCTTAAGAGTCCTCAACATTTGAAGCCAACTAGATTCCTGCTGGCTCAACTTCATCCGCAGTAGTGCATGAAATTAAACACAAACAGTAGTAACTTATGTAAAGACGAAAAATGTCACCATAGTTAATGAATGTCTCAATTTGGGTATAAAAATACAAACAGACATATTAGGTACGTTTTAATCTAGTCTGAAACTAATTTTGTTGATTTGCTTATAATATAAATACTGATATAATTGTTTTATAACCATGTGTGTTCTGGGACAAAAGTGCGTTGCCACCGGGCGACAACAAAATTAGTAGTACACTTTGCGTCATTTGTAATTGGGATTACCCAATGTGAAGAAGTACTTTCAATTTTGCTATACAGCGTGCCCGGGATAACTGTTAGCTGCACCCAGATTATATTATTGTCATTTCAGAGCAGTCCTAACTTTAGTCACCGAACCCAATATCTCAGTGTTTTTGTACGTTTTTTCAGCAATTATAATATAATTGTTTTCATCTGAGTTTAGATACAAAATACAGGCTGGCCAATCCAACACATGTTACTCTCTATACAGGGGCTATTTTTTGATGTTCAGCATATTTATGCAGCAACATCATCCTGTAGACTAGTCGCCGTTAGCACATAACGTTAACGTTGGCATAACTTCACTCAGTGTACTAATGTAGGATCTCGAATTTTTCTCGCTGCCTTTCACCGCCAGTTTACTCATTCCTTATGGTTCAAACGAACTCTGGATCAGTAACAGTCGGCTATTATCGGGTTTCTTACCGTGGTATATTACGTTTTGATTTGATTCCATCACTATCGCCATGCACCATGATAATTACAATTGGTTCCTTACTATCTACCACAGCCTCGAAACATCGGCCACACTTACTCTGTTGAATTCGCCAGTGTTTGAAGTAAAGTTGATGTATTGATCCTTCAGCAATCATTTTGAGGGAAGCACTTCAAGTTTCTTTAACGGATTCTTTTCTGAACGCCTAACAGTTGCGCTATTTACAACGTAGAAGTCGCTGTCCTGTTGGAGGCTAGCAGACAGGTTTTATGCTCTTCTTGCTAAATCCAGGTTGTTGATCAATCTCTTTCCACTATTCATCGTGAAGGTTAGCTGCTAACAAAAGTATAAACAATGTAATATGATACCAAAGTCCTTCGGCGACCTTCTGTGAGCCCAAACTCCCTTAATTGAAGCCTAAATTTGACGTTTAACTTCACTGGGCTTCGCATTCCTTACTAAATATAAATTCTTACCATCCATCTGAAAGAGAAGCATTCAGTCACTTTCTTCACGTCACCAACTGACCAGGGCAGACTCGATCAAAGCATGTATGCACCCTGAAAGTTGACTTTTGTTTTTCGCCTACAATTGTTTTTTAATGCTGATATAGGTCAGGCTTTCTGCGTCTTGTTCATCGAATTAACGTAGTATTAGTATATTTCTAGACTCGGAAATATCTTAGGGTCAGATTTACACCCTTCTAATTAGTTGACGCGGAATAATCGGTCACAACAACATTTTCGACGTATTGATGAGTGGTGACAACAAATGGTTTGATAATTTAGATGAGATTGTTATGAATGCTTCGAAAAAAATCTTAGAGTATTAAATGATTTTGTGCCTAGTATTACTGGTTAAGTATAATGCAGGATTTAGGTAGTTTAAAATGCAACACTGTGACGTCTTCAGTAGTCATCTTCTTTGTTCTCGGTAAAGTTACTAATTTTAGAAATAATTTCCTAAATCAGGATCACAACAACACAGTAGGATAAGTGCTTTTCTTCCTCAGAACATCTGGTCAACAAAATTTACTTTCGTTCATTCTGACATCGGTGTACGCTTGGCCTGAAACCAACTGGTGCAGGATTAGTTGCACTTTTGATCAAAACAAAAATTTTAGCATTCGGCAACATCCGATCTCACCTCAGCGCAGCTTTCACTCCTAGCCACCGAGGTGGCAGGTTGTCAGGTTTTGTTCAGTCACCCGAGAGTGAACTGATCGATTGGCGGTTTTTGTGCCCGGCTTTTATTATATACAGTATAACGTTCACAGGTGTAAACCAGATGTGTCGGTATTAAAACAGTCATTTTAATTTTTACTGAATGGAGATCAGTCTACTGGGGCATTTTTCAGTTCGAAAGACATAAACCAAATCTGTTTTGTCGGTCAGCACCTATCTTTCAACATGACCAGTTTTGACAATTTTGTACACCAATATACCCAACCGGCCGGTTTTAACTGCTGCCGTTTCAAGGTTAACTGTAGGGTGAAAAGACTTATTTGGTGTGGCACCTGAGCTAAGTAGACGATAACAGGAGGATACATCGATCGGCTGCATGCAAATAGGTGCATCTAAATGTATACATAGAAAGAATGTTTGAATACTGACTTCGAGTCATGGATATTTTCGCATGTCATAAACTGTTAGATAATCACATAATCAACGATTGACATTACAATGTGACAGATGTTTTAAATATCTAGTTAAAATTGGTACAGGAATTGACTTGATATGACTTGTGAAACGTAGACAATTACTGATATGTCGTGTGTGAATGTACAACTACAATGCTAAACAGCTTGACTAATTGACGTAAGGTGAGTAGAAACATGAAAGCATAGTTTTTTGACACAGTGTGAACAGGCCACGTCATTATTCATAATGCCCCCTAAACAGCTGGAATATTCCTGTTGTTGAATACCGCAAATGGTAGAAAATAATGTATTTGAATGTTCTAGGGAAAGAGAAGATGAGACTCTCATCAACTTGGCAGTTCATAAATACTGCCTAGTAGGACCGCCAAAATGAAGGTGGTACGGTGTACCTTGCCGGAACTCACATACTTGATTAACCAAAATTTGATTAGGAAGCTCTACAGATATTGTACAAAGTGTGAACTCAAATGCTGACCGGATTTCACTCGAGAAAACCTCAGAAGTGGTGAGGGATGAGCAAGACTGTGGTGGACCACCCAGTGAATCGATCACGATTCGTAAAATAAACGCTTAAAATTTCGACCGTTTTATAGCTGGGCAAGTGAATAAACGTCTGTCCATCGATGATGTTAAATACACGGTTGCAGTCTAGCAAAGATTTTCCGTCAATCGACGACAGAACGGAGTGTACTGCACAAGCAGAGCCAGAAAGATTTATAGTTCTTTCCGCCAGAAGAAATCTCAATTTACAGGTCTTTCTAAAGTGGCGTCAGAATTCTATCAATAAGTACACATAAATTGGTGAAGAAAAACTCATGCTGCGAGGTGTTAATATTTCGCTAACTCATCCAGAAACCTTTGGACTCTGCACGGGATGAGCGATCGTTATCTATTCCAAGATAGACAAACCGTTTGGGTCAGTTTATTCTTACATTGGGCCGGGAGACGAGTATCGCTTAGCTTTACCTTAGAGATTCCGAGTAATCGCGGGGTTCCATTAAACAATAGCACGGTAAACACGTCGAACGAATCAACAATTTTGTGTGTCTATATGATGTGTCTAACAACGGAAAATGTAGGGTTTACGTTGATATCACAGTATACTGTGTCATATCGCACACTAACCACCTTTACATACGTACAGCCATCTACCGTCGTAGACATTGACTTGTTCTGCCTATATAGATGCCACCGCAACTGCAGGTAAACCGAAAGATTATATGAGAAACAGGGCACTTCGAGTTAAAGATAGCATATGCACTTAAATGGCAGGGCAAGAACGAGCAAACGCAGACTGCGATTCACGAATTACATCATTTATTATATAATAAACTGTAAAGGGCACAGTCAGCAATACGTGTTTCTTTTCAAGTGTACAGATATCAATCTTGTTCGGCGTACGCTTGCCACGAATGTCGACAAACTTCCCAGGGTATCGGATTGCGACTGGGACTTCAATCAAGATTGCATTTCGTTTTTTAAGCAGCCATCAGCGCAAAGCTCCCTGGCTGTGTAAAACAACGCTTGTGCAAGACGTCGTTTTTGCACAGAAGACGCAAGTGACGAAAATATTAAGTATTCCCCGCCACATGTGGCCTTTTGATGCACGCCGCATTTTACTGAGTTTAAAATGAGGATAATTCTCGCGGACGCACGAAAGTTCCGTATATAAAGTACACCAGATAACAACACACTGATACGGTTTTCAGAAGTTCCATGTAAATAGATGAAGCCAATCGAAACATATACACCACAGTTAAGAGGTGAACCGAAAACACAATCGAAATGTTATCATCTCGCTATATTTTTTTGTTAGTTGCCGAACGGTATCAAATGAACGCTTTGTTTCAACAACACAACCTAAATGTTTACTCACACCAATAAATTCGTAAAAAATGTATTCGCACGTACTGACCCCAAACTTGTACTGTCAGTTGCATAACCTGTAATTGAGACAATCCATTTTATAGGCATTCATTTCGGTCTACGTTTCAACATATTTACCAATCTTAATCAATTAAAACACAGTTTTAAGCAATCATTTGTTGATAACAGCAACCAGCTATCTCTGTTTATGGAGATATTGTTAATGTGACATTGGCTTCATCATGATTTAAACAACTATAGCAAACCCTGTGTGCTACAGGGTTGTGCATAAACCAGCGAAACCAGCTTATGACTCAAAAACTATTCCGAGACACTTATTTTCTCAGTTATACACGATAAATTGATTGTACTAAAAGCAGTGTATTTTGTACGGCAAACATCTCTGTTCTAGATCAAAACTATCCAAACTGTCTGAGCTGTGGTGAAATTAACCAGATTATTTTCACATAAACACCCATGCTTGTTAACACTGTTCGGTATTTATACACGTGCAACACTTTACCGCTTTCAATATATATTAACTGATATTTAAACTGCAATTTTTTAGTTCATGTGCATTCTGTTTCATGTCTGCATTTTTAAACAGTTGTCGTTGATAAGTTAAGCTATATTGTTCTATTCTGAGACACGCAAGCTCAAAAGATAATCTCTGCGCACTGTCTATTGTTTCTGGCATTCGGCTGATTTATTCGGCGGAATGTTAATAACATCGCGAGCAAATGTCGGATTGACGAGCGTAAAAGTTCCCAACACCTGATTTTACCTCCTGCGTTTCGCAGAGAAACAATGCTTTCCGACATCACCAGAAACAACCACTTAAAAATGTTCTCACTTTCTGAAGTGATCCGATCCTTCTAAGATAATTGGTTACGGAACTCTGTTCCATCGATATCCCATTTGTCATTTCTCGTCTGGCTTCTTCAACGTTCAACTGCCGTACTATTTTCAATAAAAGCTCACGGATACTTTAGACCTGACTAGACTGTCAGATTAATTTTTTCCCGAAAGTCTACATTTTTAAAACTTTTTAGCACCGTAGAATTATTATCTCAACTTGTGAGACAGACATGCGGAAGTTAGGATAATCATCTTCTAAATTTGGGCGATTATCAATATACTAATGGAAGAGCGCGTATTACCTTAATTATTCGAGTTTTGTTAAGAGTTCTGACAGTAAGTCATCGATTCTGTAACACAAAGGGATAAATTGCGTGTTGATAGAAACGTCTTGAATTATTGTTATTCACTGTAATAAGATAATAATCAAAAATGACAGTTTTATTAAGACAGAGTGTAAGTTTTTTATTCACGCGTTATTCATAAATATATGTGATTGGTAAGCGTAATTACTTGTCAAATATATTTTTATATCATACTGAAGATAAATGTGGAGTATACGCATCCATGTTCGTTACATGTTATACTACAAACTTCGGGCAGCACGATCCATTCACACGGTTATTTTGATATATATGCTTTCAGAATTCTTCAATGTGAAACAGATCATTCTCCCGAAATATATATACCCATATTAAACGGACATTCTAAGAGGAATTCTATTTCGAGTGATCTCTGATAGGTCACCTACATTCCGTTAAGCTTTTGGTTATCTAGCACTTTCTCGTAAGGTTTACTTTGAAAGATTTCTAATATATATATATATATAGATTTGAAAACAACAGGAGTTCTGGACGTTTCAGTAAACGAATGCAGTTTTCCCTAACCGACCAGCAACTCGTGGATTCATTTCGGGACCGTTCTCACCCCCAGACTAATGTGCACCTGTCTTGAGTTTAAACGGGCTCTACTCTAAAAACTCCTTAGTCTCATGGCGGTATAGACGACGATGCACAGTTATGTACTTCCGCTGTAGATAGCTGACACTCTTGTGAGAATAATACTTACGTTGGTATTCCTTCATGTCCTTCTGTTCTGTTATGGTCTTTAGCAACAATGACATTCTATCTCAATATTTGACCTGAGACACGAATCTGAGTTCATCCTCTACAACCGACCAGAGTTACAGTTGGTCAGTCTTCTTCAATTTTGTGAAATAGCTAACATCCTTTGATTAACTGTGTTTTTTTGAATAGTGGATCGCGTTCTACACGTTGGTCATTTGGTAACTGTCTAAATGCCAGGCTAAATAGACCTCAAGAAAGTAATATTGATTATGCTGAATTATTCGGGTTAGTGCACTGAATTTAAATCCCACTGTCTGGCCGAAGGCAGCAAAACAACGAAACCAACGTCCCCTACATAGACTAGCATTTTTGTTTGGTGTTCCGTTCCGCATTGAGCAATCTCATTCTCACATTATTTTCAACTGAAAGAAAATGAACGGTGGTCCAGCCCTAACCAATCATCTCGTTGCCCGATACCTCATAACACGTTGATAACGACCAGATTTCTACTTACAACCAAATAACAAGCAGTATTCACATGTGGCAATTCGATTTACCCAATATGAGGTCAATTTTGCATCGTTCTATACAGTTTTCTTATGAATGCGTGTGCGGCTTTCAAATATCAACCATATCCAGTAGTTTCAGTATTGACTAGCTCTAACTACAAGAGGGATTAAATCTTTTGCCTCCCTTCTAAGGTGGCTGGCTTGAATAACTATCTGTGTGTGTCGGTCATGATGTTCAACCTGAATCAATAACACTGCCCACTAAAATACTATTATGATATAATGCGATGAATACCATCAACACCTTTTAGATTACTTCGGTTACAGAATTTACAACAGGCCTAAATGAGTAAAAACCCAAGATGAATCGATAATCATCAGTTCTTCTGAACACGCTAATGAAGTGATGTCACCTTTATAACGACCTTCGGATTTCGCGTTTTCTTCAAAAATTTAGAGGTGTAGATACCGACATAATGGGCCACATAAGTATATATGCTGCCATAAATGTATATATCAATGAGAAATTGTCGATTACCGTTGGGTAGATGTGTCAGTTTTGTGCCATTTTCTCAATTTGTAAATTTGCCGCAATACTGCATCAATTTCTTTGCACGCATATGCCTCTATTTGCACGCATCGACCGTACTTTACCTTAAGTTTTTCACCATCAGTTCAATGTCATGAGGTCAGTCTTCCCCACCTATTGTTTGTCACTTTGTCACAACTGTCGCTTTGGCGAATGGAGAAGGTATGGTAGATTAGAAAACGAACTTATTATTTACGGAAAGTGGAGCAAACTGAGCTGCCAGGTGAATACAATTTTCGAAGCTTTCCGACTTTCACCGCAGTAGCTTTAAATGCATGCTCTCAAATTTAAAACTGTTCTCTTTCAGGTTTGTATAAATTAGGGAGGTGACATAAGAACCGGAATTTTCTCATTTCCTCTAAACGTTAATAGATTCACTTACGCGCAAACGTATGTATCAGCTTGAGGCACTTAAAGTCAATAGCCATCATCAGCGCTTTAGATTGCGCAAATCACTTTTGTTCCATACTCACGGATCCCCAACCGAGTAGGCTCATATGAAGTAAAGTAATGTGGGTTCCCCCCAAGATCACCGTAGCCGGAGGAAACTGAGTGGCTTACGACGTCCTACTGGCATCCACTCTACTACTAATCTTAGCTCCCGTTACCGTGATGCGCATTGTCTAGGTAAAAACAATCTTGGATCGCCAAGCCCAATTGTGACTTTGTATGTCAAATAACAGCGACCAACTTGCATAAGGTCTGAAAACCTAAGCGATTGTTTCGAGTGTGTCATCATAAAATTCCATCTCAAACAAATGCGTACACTTTTATCTACAAGTAGATTCGTCCAATCTCACATGACACAAAATGATGGAATAAATCCCAAAATATGCGTATAAAGCCAGCGATGTCAAAATTTGCAAAATATACCTCCCACTGCGTTGCAGTTTAGCTGTCACGAATGACTTTTACAAACACAGACATGATTTGCGGATTTCGACCACAATAGTTCCCATGTGTGCTCAGTGACGATTTATGTAGGTTTTTCGAAAAAGTTATGCAACTGATTTGCATATCAAAATGACAGCTGATTGAACCTTTATCAGTCTTTCATAGTAAGTGAATAAAACGAATATACGCGGTCCATTCTGTGTCTTGTGTTGAATAGTTCTGTTTGAACAATAGTAACAATGTAGACTAAATGTGAAAAGTAATCACGAAAACACACTTCCATGACAACCATTTACATCCGGTGTTCCTATCGTTTGTTTCTTTATGTCAATTTGAATGTGAAAATGGTTTTCGTTCCACAAACTCAAGTTAACTCAGACAATCGATTATGAAGTTTTTCAGCGTTTATCGCTAAACATGAAGCTTTCTCATACAATTTCTTTATTTATACACTGTTTTTTGTGTCAGTAAATGTTCCCAACATTCATTGGAATTTTCTCCACATTTTCAGTAACCAAACGTGCCCTGTTCCTACAAGTGTACGAACTTTCTATCCAGACATGTTACTGTCAGAATTAACCATATTACAGTAACCTTGTTTAAAATATCACTCTTAAAATGTGCAGTAGATGAATCATTCTTTGTCAGCGTTTTTTTAAGTTAGATTCTCTAGGAAAAACCTCGTTTCTTGGCCTAGTTCAACGATGCACCCGTTGGTTCCCATTACAATCTCTAATTCTTGTCTCATTAGATTTCATGAATAACTAGACCGTAACTACAAATGTGCCCTATTGATATTTTGCTTCAAATCACAAACCAGTTATGTAGACAGAATGGAAACGGACTTTGCGATCTAGGCGCTTCGACTGCGCAATTTACCTCACAACGACCATAATTGTGTCGTCTAATTGTGTATTTATTATATTCGAGCCCATTCCTTTGGAGCTAGTATACCGTAAAATTTAGCGACGTCTGCCTCGCAAAACTTTCTTTCTTTCTCGTATTCACTCGAATGTCAAAAACTTTGTTCTGTCCCATTCAATTAAGCTTGAAATTTGTCTTATATTCAAACCATGAAGACTTCTGAATGTTGTCGCGCGACATGAAGTTTGTCAGCTTTATGAACATTTACAGTTTTTTACAAAATATGTGATAGAGAACAACGGTATTATCAGTTGGAAGTGCAGATGAAAATTAGTTCAGAACAGACTCAAAACTAATGTTGCTGTCGAATGATAAATCTATGCATAATGACTACCACCTCCAAGTCAGCCTACAAATGAGAACTTACCAACATACACACGTGTATGAAAGTGTAGTTTAAGTAGCATATTAATTATTCTCGGTTCCTTCTCAGACGATTCCATTTTGGTTACGATAACTAAAATCACCTGACTATTGTAAACTGACCAGTCCTCACAAGTGATCATAGTTTTCTGCCAGGTCTATTAGGGGAAAGGCGATGAACTAGGGATTCAGTTCGGTGAAAACTCGTTACTAGTAAGTAATCCTGCAAAGGCCAGGTGTTGAACTCCGGCTACGCCTTCATAAGGCAATCGTGTTGATTTGCTTAAAAATTATCCCACCTTGAGTACAGCCAGGTTAGTATGTCTGATAGCTGAGGCCCAGTTGCTCGTTTGAAATGTCCAAATAATCTGATGGCCTTAGAAAAGAGCATAGTAACCCTCCCGTTAGTCCCAAATAATGACCGGATGACGCAATTCATATACCTAAGTTTAAATCACAAAATTCATAAGGTTTGCTGATCGATACGTTGATTAGTGATAAGTGACATGATTTTTGTCGGACACAAATGTTGTACCCAACTCTCAAATGGCCATATATTTTACATCCATTATTACTGCGTCTTTTCGTCGGACGGCCGGAAAACAATGTACAAACTGGGTTGGATTAGGGTTGAGATAAAATTGTTCTATCGTGTATAATATAAGGTCAGTTATGCAATGGTCCTAACAAATTTTTCCTGAAAAAAGGGCCTGCCTTCCTGCGCCGATCTTAGTGAGTACATGCACTACTGACACGTTTCGCACCTTTTCCAGTTCGAGATGTCTCGATATCAGTTTAAGATATCCCAAGTAGGTTGGGTGAATTTCAACTTCACACAGGGTCACATTGCTAATATGCACATGGGTAGGCTGAAAAAACACAGGTAGTGTTACAGAGTGAGATGACGCGGTCACGTCATGTGTAGGCAACAAACCAACTCAGTTGAATGGACCTAATTAACCGGGACAACTTAAGTTAACATCGAGAAGTAGTAAACTGCAAAAGGCACAAGGTCCGGGGCCTCTTTTTGAAAAGGTCTGTATAAAAGTCTATCTTAATCCATAAACTACGTATGCTTGTAAGTGATTTTCTAGTTAAATCATCTAAACGTTTTATTCTACCCAAGACAGCTTAAAAAATCACAACGTATTTAACTACTTGACCAAATATATTGAACTTTTTAAAACGAACAGTCATTGCAAGTTAACCAAAACAAACGGTTCCTATATGTGTAGTGATATACTTACTACCATTGTCCACTAGAATACATTGATATATTACTGTTAATTCAATGTTTGCTGATACCCGTATGAATCCTCCATGATTCAACTTTTTCTAATTTTTCTCAGTATCATTGGTTCGACAGTGAAATGTTCCACGTAAAATTACAAGAACGTTATTGAAAAACACGGTAGTTGATAGCCATGACCATCTGTGATTGGGACAACGTAGGCGAGCATTATTTTACATGGTAACAAATATAGTCATTGATTTGTCGCATAATCCACCGTTGGGTGATAGCTGAAATGATATATTCACCATTGGGTAAATCTATTTCTGTTTGGGAGAAGTTTCATATATCTTACAGCTTCAGTCATAGAAGTGATCACTATACATGTTTAATCAAATTTAAAGTGTACTACTTAAGGGATTTAGTAGTCAATAAGAGTCGTGTACCAGTCACTTTCTCCTGTTAGTTTGTAGGCTCCACCTTGTTCGCTAGTAAATGAGTATATCACATCAGGACAAGATATATATTTAACAGTATAAAAACAGATTATGAGGTGTTACAGACTGATGGTTCCTTAAGCTATCCTCTGCAATTTCATTTCCATTGTTTTCTTCGTTATGTAAACGTGCACAGGTTTTCTGGTTTGTACCGCAAAAAGCATAATAAGATCTGTTGACAAAAACATAGTTAATTTTCTGTTGTGCTTTCTGTCTGCATTTATGCCTTATGCTGCAACATGTGAAACTAAAATATTCTCGTCAACTAGAATTATTGCACTGCGATTTGCGGATTTCTCACCGTGACCAAAATTCCCTGATGCTTCATTCACTTCGAGAACAGAAATTTGACAAGAGTTTGTTGTTGAAAGTTGTTCATTTTATTCAGAAAGGTATTCCATGTCCGGTTTGTAGCATCCCGTTATTGACTTTTACAATCATTGCACTGTCGGGTTGACATCGTTTGGATGCGTACTGCCGGTTGTAACTAAGTCCTCACTATCATTATTTGGGATGGTTTTCATATTAAAGTTGAACCAATTGAAAGTTTAGGGGTTAACGACTACATCAGCGGCAAACCACTGAAAGAAATATTGGGGGACAAAACAAGTCTTTCCCGACGCAGTGCACTAGATACTACTGTATTTATCACTCTGCAGACCACTATAGACTGCATTCGTAAGAAAGAGTGAGAAAGCCGCAATTTGCATGATCATTCCCACCCTTACCTTTGACCACGTTACGCGAATCAGATTGCGTAAATATGTATCAACCTAACTGGGGATAAAACAACAGTGGATCAATGATCGAGTTACAGACAGCATACAGGGATATAAGTGAGCTTATTCAAGGTCATCTGAGTGTCATTAAATCACGACTTTTGATTTTGTTACGATATTTCTTGAGAAAGCGTAAAAGAAGGCAATAAGCCCATGAAAAGACAAGTTAAAAACCAAATAAGCGGTTCAAAAGAAGTCGTCAAAAAGGAAGAGAAAGTGTTGACGGTACCAAGTACCTAAATACTGTCAGAAAAAATGGCATAAGCTCCATCATCTTGCAAATGTACGTTCGTTAGCGAGAACCAAGTTTATAACTTCTTACCGTTACGATTTCAGCAAAAGGTGAACCATGATTTCTGGTTACAAAATACAACCCAGCAAAGTGCAATTTACTTGAGAACGCGTCTCTTTTCCTTCGAATTTAACAAGACAGATAATCAAACAACTTTCAGTTTGTCGTCGGGCAATCCGGTAGGAATTCAACCTCCAAGACGTGTCGTGGGTTTACCATGTTTTTCCTACCAGAATAACCAGTTCCCATTGCAAATTTGAACAAAGAGACAAAAGGGTAACAATATACGGTTGTACCCGAGAAAATTTCCACATATTAATGTATTCACTGCGAATTGCCTCAACAGACACAACTTTTAATCATAACAAAAAAACAGAGATCATGGTTCAACTGTTATCACAGTGACATCAATAGCACATGCAAGTTTTGTACATACATAACGTAACTATGGTACTGAACTGCGGTCGCCTACGATGATCTTAGCCTGGATACCACTGTATTTGACCAAAGTGGATGACAATTATTCATGTTGGAACTTTAAACACATTGTTAGATCCATGGCATGACTGGGAGCATGAGCACAGCTCACTTAGGTCCGCAAATTTGGCATGGAATCTCCATTTATATTAAGTTATATGTAGGGAATAAAGAAAACTCGATTAAAAGCCGAACGGGTGCAATACGATGCAAACTGTACATTGAGAATAATGTTGAATTTAAACATTCCAGAAACGAATCAACAAACCACGTTACGGCTTATCAGGAATATTAAACGCGCCATTTGTACACGTAATCAAAAAACCTTCTTGACGCCCTGTGACACACAGTAGACAATAATATCTTCCTTCGTACAATGCAGCGCACGCCCTCATACATCAAAAATAGCTCAAACTTTCTCTATGATAAAAACAATATACCCTGAACGATGGGTGGATGAGACTACGATTTGGTCATCCCCAAGATGCTCTGCTAATTTTAAAGTAAACAAATCGTAAACAATAGATATGTAGCTTTCAGATCATGTGCTAGCTAGACTGAAGGCCCCCCACACCCCGAACTTAGTTTGAGGCACTTACGTAAGTTTTTAGAAAAAGTCAACGCACAGGACATAAGGTACAGAATCCTTGGTTTATAGTGGTTTTGTTGAAGATAAGTTGAAACCTCAACACTTTAGTAACTCGACTACAATCAAACTGATGGCTTTACACGCAGTCTTAGGTCACCATCACTGAATTACCAAGAACTGGTTGTGACCTATCAATGGATCAAGTGATGTCCCATCACAGTGATGAGTTCATGAGGATGAATATACAAGTTCACTACATTTACTTGGTTGCCACAGACCATGAGCTCAGGTGCAATGGAGCGCCCTTAGTCTTATTTGAAAGGACACGTTTTGGGACACACTTCCAAAGCATACCATAAAGAGGGTGCGGTTCCTGGAGATCCGTTTTATGGCACATCGTGAAAAGTAGAAGCCATCAAAATTGGGGGCATCAATTCTCGTTTTTAAGTGACACATTTGAAAAATCAAGTTAAACTTACACCAGACGTGAAGGTACACGGAAGCCTGACAATGGCCACATTCTCATGCAATTTACTTCTGTATAGCAGTTTTTAAAAGTTCATTGCTTTCATTATAAAGTCAGTTTATTTCGATATTGTTCTGCCGAATATAAACGTTATACGCCTACTATAACAGAGGTGAATTACGTTGGAACATTCACGCACAGCAGTACGGCTGAGTGTACGTCAGTGGTCAATCTACACCTTACACGTGTGTCACAGTAGCCACCAGCATGATGGAACAGTTAATGTTTATCAACTTGTTATGTCAGTACAAAGTAGAAGATTGCTAAACATTTTATGATACTTTCATGCGAGAACGTTAATTAGGCATTCGTTCAACTTGAGGTGGAAGACATCTGTTAAGCAATTCAGATGAGGAAGCCTGGAACCAGAAGATACACTCTCGTCATATTTTACTTGCGTAAGAATAAAATTAGGGGCCTTGCAAGCAGTACAGCAGAAGAAAATAATTTCATAGTGCGCCTAATTGATTCTAGTAATATTGGGAGAAAATATTCAGATGAATAACATGGTCCGTGTGCGATGATAGCACGCAGTAACCTTGCAATAAGTATGAGTATAATTTGTTGACGACTATGTGAGTTAAATTAGTCGTTCCCCAAGGTAGATTCGAAAAAGACCGGTAGTCAGACGTAAGATGTATTGCGCACATATATATTGTGCGCATCTTACCTGTTACCATGGTGAAATTAAGTCAGTTAATATATGACAGGCAAGAATGGCAACAATGTCGAAGAATGGATAGGTGATAAGCAAGATCAGAATGATCAAGACTCAAGAACAGAATTTCAGAAGACGCAACATGAACCAGATAAGGTGAGTTACGTTAGGAAGGCAGTAGTTAGGTGAGGGACGAAGACAATGTTAGTGATTGCTTTTAAACTTAATTAGAACCGAAAACTGTTAGAGGGGCGCTTGACAGAAAATAAAAATGAAGACGTTACAGTACCATGGGGTTTTAGGAGAAGAGAAACTCACTAGAGGAGACACAAACTGATAACCATTTGTTTCTCAACGAACAGCACTGAGCGTTTTGGAAAATGGCATCAGCCTCAGCAAACCGTAGAACTTGCCTTGTTTTCGGGCGAAATATGATATGGAATGTATTGGCACCACAGACTTTGTGACTCATCTCGTGGATCTACCCCGTGGATGTAATTCCAGCAAAGCCAGTTCCAAAAGTAAACTGTCACCTGGGCACATGTTCAGCGATTCACCTTCCTAGTTGCCGTGCCATGTAGCCAGCACACTTGCATCCACAATTACAGGTAAAATCATATATTACACTTGATTGAATGATCAGAGGAACCGAGTCCCTCCCAAATAAGGTCGGAATTTGCGTGGCTTCCGCAATGCAAACGTCCTGTTCTATATCTCCGTCTGGCTGCGGTTGCAAGTCTTCATATGATTACAGTCATCATCAGTCATCAGTGGAGCAGACAATACAACAGGTTTTTGTTCACCTGAACTAGTGTGTTTCTCGACAAATTGAAGTGGGTAACCGTTGTCAAGCAATATATCAAGCAAAAGTTACTCTGCATTTCAGAGCTTTCCAGTTGTGGGACTCAGAGACTAAAACTTACCAAGACTTTCAGCTGATTAACTGAGTAGCCAGGTAGGTTTGTGACACAAAACAAAACTACCTGACAAATGTTGATCCGGAAATAGTTTCCTGAATAGTTGAATGAGTTGAAATTGACTGGAATTTCGATAACGACTGTTTTCGAGAAGATGCAACAAAACACCTTTAAATTTGTAAACGTTTAAGGTGAAACATGATGAGCAGTCTAACCGAATAGCACGATATAAACTGCCGGACAGAACAACACAATTTCACTCAAAAAGGAACGTTTAATAAAACAAGAGAAAAGGATAAAGGTGCACGCTTAAGCTTCTAACCTGTTAACTTATCGGATGTGTTCCTTTTCTACAAACACTGCTTTTGTTCCGCAAGTCAACAGGAAGAATCACACGAACAAAGGGTGTTTGACCGCTTAAAAGATTATACTGTATTGAACAGATAGATTCATCTAAAAGTTCTGTTGATCGTTTGGCAAACAGAAATGAACTAGCCTAACTACAGTTTTTGGCTGGCGTTACTTTGTTAAACTAACTTATGTTCAGGTATTCCCTGATCTAAGAGCAGATGAAATAAAGAATGAACTGATCAATAAAAAACATATTTTGTCTGCTAAATAGGCACATGAGAGATGGATTTGATACGGTCGCCGTCCCGTCGAAGGGCGGACAAATGTCCCTTGTGGGAAAGCCTGCAATTCTTAGTGTCAGTCCCATTTACAGTAACATTTGAACAAATAGCTATGCATGAACTTCCCCCTAACATATTCGCGAGTTTATTGTTGTCAACCAGGCCCATCGCAAAAACAAACCTCACATCGTCACCAATTGAAGTCTCTTCAGACGTTCCAGGCTATATGTTAAATCGGAAAACATTGATTACCGTGTGTGACGAAGAAATTGTCTTAACGGAAAGACTCCCTACATTCCTGCAGATAGCCTAACTGTATAGTGGTTTCCCTAATCAATACTTGTGAACTCCGGCAGGACTAATAAATGCAAGCAAGTAAGGCGGATCATTAAGTTCACAAGTCATTTGTATAATATGCAGCTTTCTTTGTGAATAGTATAGTAAGGACTCACATGCTCTGGAACTAAAGGGCAAGTCTAAACGCCAGGAGGATCAGGGACTAGGAGCAACAGTTGGAAACGTGTATAGGCACTACGTCTGATGCGTCACCGAACAAACTGTGGCTGCACTATTGCCAAGGATATGAATTCACAGTAGCCCTTCAAAATAGTGTTTGCTTCCATTGTTCTCTATTTTCACATCGCTGTGATAAATATCTCGTAATGAATAGATTTCCAGGTCAGATGTCTTTTGCGCGTATATCAATAGCTGTCGTACACGTTCGTAAACGAAGTAGAAAAACGTTAGCCTGTATAGATAGAAACATATTCCTTGAGGAAGCACGGTTTACAAACCCAGGTGGCGCAATCCAACCACAGCCACCTTGGTTTCAACAAGACGTAAAATCTGGTTTTATGAAATGAAGTAGCTGGTTTCCGTCAGACCACGTGAAAAGCCTTTCACATTTGCTGTGATGAGACAAGACCACCAAACCTATTGGGCATTCGTATTTCATTCCACTGCCCTGACATGACAAACCTTCATTATCAGCCCATTAAAAGGTATACGGGCATGGCGGCAGATAACTTTTGACCGATTCGGCTGGTATCAAAGGCGTTCTCACTCACTACCCTTTTCGAGTACATTGTCGGAATGCGCACCTACACAGGCAGAATGATCATTCGAACTTGCTGAATACCGCTCACCCACCTAGCCACCATTTCACTCGACTCAAAATAACAATTTTATCGGGTTCAACATGTTAAATGTCTAAAACCAAACTTTGAGTTTTGATCAGCAAGCGAAAGACGAATTGCAGAACTACGACTTTGGTGCAAGAAGTTAGATGGAGGAATATTTGTGCGGCAACTTAAAGACGAGTAGTTAAATGAACGTGCCGATGGTCCGTGATGCAGAATGGCGTTGCCTTAGTCCTCACATAAGCTGTTAGTATGTCAGTTGAAAGGAACTGATTGTCCTCGTAAGACATACTATCAATTATATGAACTACGTGGATCTATCACAATAAGGTTTATTATTAATATCATCCGTACGTAATGATTAGATGTGTCAGGGTGATAATGCTCAGATCGACCTTTACGCCCCTTTGGGGAATATCTATATTCTCTGATCGAACTGAGGCAGGTTATGTTGTTATTAGTTTCTCCAAGAGAGCTGAGGCCAGAAAAAAAGATGCCTGACATCAGTGAACGTGAACAAATTAACAATGGTCACCTAGCAATCAATATGGAAAACCGATTCCCCCCAAGGAAAACTGTATTGAAATGAGATCATGTACCTAACCGTCGTTCAAGTCAGGTCTCAATTGGCTAGCCAACGCTAATTTTTCCCAGTCCATTTGGTTAGCCAATGAGTGTACACTGGACATGTCAAATCTGTGTGACCCGAAAGATAGAAGTTATTCTTTCCATGTTTGATCCAAGAGTACATAAAGCCACTTTATTCATATTCCCAACAATAAGTAATTATGGTTTCTATTTATCCCACTATCCTATCCACTAATATTTCGTTCAATAATGCCCCATTATTGTTTACATAGTTCATCTGGATAAAAAATAGAACTGACCAATAGCTGTCGTTTGTTTTATAAGCTCAACGGGACTTACCGTATTCGTAATGTTTGAAAAAAGGCTATTCATGCTTTCAATCTCAAGAGCTCTCAACTTAAAAATTCTAACAAGGCTACTAAATGAACTACCGTAATTCAGTAAATATAGTCTTCGTGAAATATGAAAGTGTAGATTATGGGTGGGTTTATATGTCTTCTAAATACTTAGAGCGCCTACGTAAGTCGCATTTTCGTATGCACAGAAAAATTTATTCCATTCCATTTCACAGTGTTATGCCTTCACGTTCAAAAATTCATCCTCAGCGCCCAACATCGAAACTGAAAAACTTTGTCTTAACTTTCTGCTCAACTTTGCCCCGTTCAACAAGAAGCAGATATTCTGAGAGATTACAGCATTCCAGCCTCATCTCATCTCACCTGCTAAATTTGATCAGCGTTTTCTTCTGATCACCCATCAACTGTTTTCACATTTACGGATTATTGATAAGATAGTGTGTAGATCGCTTACGATATGTGGATCCCCGACAGATTAACCTTAAATCCTGTCAAAGACGCAAACGTCTGGGATACAACTTAGACTATTCTGGCGGTGGTGAATTCATTCTGCCATAACTTGACACGCCATTTAGTTACCGTTTCAGCTTCATTAGAACAAACTTTTGTACGTTTTTCATCAGACATTTTTTGAATTAACCAATGACTAAGAAACCATCGGCCTTTCTTTTGAGTTGAGGTGTTTACTGGAGATTTAGTTACTGCTCACGTATGTCCGATTATACAAGATACTTCACAATGTTGTGAACACCGTGAAACCAGTCACATGACTTTAGATCTTTTAAATATTATTGAGGAATAAACTTGAATATTATGCAACAAGAATGTCAGCTTCACCTATTCGAACGGCACTGCCACTAACTAGATGGATTAGCCATGCGAAATCTACTAACTGTCATTTTATCAGACTCATCTTGTCAATGATTGAGCAGAATTAAACCACAGACATATCAGGTATGACACCTGCAATCGATACGTCGACTTCATACTGGTATTCAGTCGTTCCAACCAGACAATAGATAACTTGGTGCTACGTTTGACTAGCTGTTATCCAAACCTAAACTTTATGTGTGAGTTCGCGATGAACAAATGCCGGTCATTTCCAGACAAATTCAAACTCCGAATAGAAGGCTAGTGGTTGAAAACAGCCGTCTATAGAAAATCCACGTGATCGGGTCAATATTTAAACTTTAGTAGATTGACACCACTCCAACATCTACAGTGCGGTACGCCTATTGTGGAATCGTGCCGGTTCACCAGAAGAAGACAAGAAGAAATTTAAACGGTGTTGACTGATTATCGTTACTTCTGTTTTAGTGAGGCCAAATCAGGGCTTGTGAACAGTTCGTCCTGTGGAAGTGTCTGTTGTGATTTTTACTGACACCAGCGCACATAATGTGAACGCTGATGACACTGGCGTGACAAAATGTTTCCATCCAACTTCGAACGACTAGTTGAACGCGGCAGGTCAAGTTATTCGGATCGCTTAATGCACTAAGTTTGAATCTGGTAACATTTTGTCGGTCCTGTCACTTTGTCGTCTTACGTGGAAGAATGTACTGTAAAATAAAAAGGGTGTCTGCTGAATTGCGTCCGCGCTGGGGATCAGAATCCACAATTATGCTTAAATAACTGGTCGTTGAGAGATGTTATCTCAGGACAAACCAACAGAAGGACTGAAGTGAGAAAAGCCTAAACCGACTGCAGCCGGTGGTTAGTTTGATCCTTTAGCAAACATCCCTCAGGAAATATTGGTGACGCGGAAGACGTAGGTGGTACGCATCCAGTAGTTGGTTTCCGCCGTGAATTTCTGGCTGGTACACGATAAACTACCGCCTGACACACTTACATCATGCACCTTTCATCAAACATTCCCAGTTTTCACCCCTATCCAGATCAGCCACAGTACTGAGACGCACTTGACTATGATTAGGCTGTCCTCAGTCCTACTCTGCTAGCACCGTGGCCAGAAGATCGCAACGCCACTCACATGAGGCGACTAGTCTTGACTAACTCATGCCTAAATCACCCAAAACCAGCGAAGACTTCCAATGATTTGCCACCTATCCCGGGCACTATTTTCACAAGCATGCTGGGTGTTTCAACCCACTCTCTTTCCTTAAGAGCCGACCAATCCCTATATCTGTCAACCTACCCATATGTGATCCCGTGTAACCCGTTCGTTTTTTGAAACCCAGAGAACCCCCTTAGGGCACCTGAAATGAAGACGGGCGAAAATGCTTTCAAGACTTCTGAAACTTAGATGAGATCCAATTGTGAAAAGTCAGGGTTTCGGCTGGATTCGAACCAGCGACAGAAACAGTAATAGTAGTATAACTTCTGAAAATGGAAAAGGTAGTGAATATGCTGTTCGTAAGATAAAAGTTGACCGGTACACAAGAAAGACTTCCAGAGGAAATGCACTTGATCACTTTCGTTTTGCAGTTCAGTAGCTACCCTCAAAAGACCATCTATAAAGTTGTTACCTCAAGTCTCGAACAAAACGAAGGTTAATTAATCCGACTGAACGAAAAGTTAACGGAACTGAACTCCGTGTAGTCTCTCTGACCTGGAAGCTACCACCGTTTTCACTTGAAATAGATCAGCCTACTGCTGCCATCTCACACTGTGATTACCAATTTATATGTAACTGCGGAGGAAGTTACGTTAGTGAAACCTGGAGATGCCTGATCTCCAGAATGAAGGAATATCTGGCTAAATAGATGTGAACGACAGTTTTACTGAAACAAGTAAGCAGTAAGTTTCTGCCGTCAATATGCACGTCCTTACCACTGGTTACACTACCAACAAAGTTTATGTACGCAGAATCCTATTACCTCCTTTCAGTTCCAGAATCGTGCAGTCTTCTGAAGCACATGTAGTCAATCGACAGGTCAGGTTTCCGTTCAGAATCAAGTGTTTGAGAACTTAAACGTTCCTTGGGCCTAGCGATCTGTCCCGAACCGTTAACTGATTTTCTATCCCTTTGGTTGACTTTTGTAGAAAACCGACTCATGTTATTGTAAATCTGTCATTGATGAGTCAATACGAAATATATGCATTCGCCAGGCTCCGTCTTCTAATTGTTTTGTCCAAACTTCCGACAGTCATTGATTATTTTGAACGTCACGTGTGTATCAACCAAAATGATAGCGATATCCCAGTTTTTCATAAGGACTAGACTGGTCACTGACATCACCGACAAACGCCCATAATCAAGTACCTCATCTGCGCTCCCACTTACCTTACACCGACTTCAATCATTCCCATGGGACACAACGTACGGTGACCTAGACAGCATGAATCTCACATTAATTCCATTTCTTTGCTAGTGAGTTTTTGATTATATAATTCATGAAGAAGACTATTTGAGACGATCGAAAAGCAGATCATTACGATTTGTCTCTAACGTCATGTTATTCGTGAACCAAAAGCTAATTTTTCCTGAAGTGAACTTAGTGCGGGCAGAATACAGCCTCACAGCTCTGTTACTTGAAACACAGAGTTCACTTGAACTACTTTGACAAGATACGTCCAGCGGCTTGTTGACTTTTCGTCTACTTTTAGCAGCCGTCAACGTGATGCACGCAGGTTATATATATATCAAGTAATTAGGGACAAACAATGAGTAGAGGCGCAAAAAGTACCACGTAATCATTACCACAGTAACCCCAGCGGTCGCCTCAACCAGTTTTGCACACTTGACGCCACCTGGTAAGTTCACGGACCCACCTTCGTAGGTCTATTACAGCAAGATGTATGAGGAGGTTGCAGCTTGCTTTTAATGCCATCAGAGAAGGAGTGACGTAACACAAAGCATTGAATGTCAGTATCATAAGTCCTGTCTAAGGAAACTGGAACCGCATGCAGAGGAATAATGGGTGCATCATGTGTGTGTTAAACGAAGCTGCCCTCTGTGATCATAGTTTCGGTGCTACTCAGCTGGCGTCGCATGTTATTACTCAATGGCATCACATATGCATTTTGCCCCATTGTATGTGTTATGGTGATGGCCAATGGATCGTCTCCCACGCGCACAAATTGTTAGTTCGGACGCCGAACATTGATTCGGTGGCTTCCGTGCAACATCACTTCGAATAGCACCATGTTAAACACGCATTTCTGTGAGCAACCGGATGCAATTGTTGAACTGAAGAGCTACCAGAAAAATAAGGCTGAGTGGCATTAAGAACTGCATGGCTCGGGAGTTGCCATCTTTTTAAAGAGCTCGGAAAACGGGATAAGAAAGGAACGCCGTGCTATCCTGCAACTGATGACATCAGCTTTGAAGACGGGCGTGACAGAAAGGATACTAAAAATAGATGAAGGGCGCCCACAGCGGTTAGTCGTGGAAGTTCCAGGCTAGACTTAGTGCTCTCTGAGCGTTAGTTCAAATGGCCATCAGATGACTTCATCAAGTCAAAGTGCGTAATAAACACATGTCAGGTTTTAACAGACAAGCGCAGAGACTGCTTTGATGGTGGTAAGCTATATGATGGTGCGCTTTTCTTCTAAGGGTATGAAATGGAACGGGCTGAGCTGATGATATCAAAGGGGGCTGCACTGACCGCTTTGATCATCAAATCTTATTCTATCAAATAGGCTTCCAATCGGTTAGGTCACATTATATGTGATAACCCACCATTGTAGACCATACCCAGATAGAACATAAACTCATTAATAAAAATGATGAGGGCTGTTTTCGGTGTCAACAGAACAGTATCCAAGTATTAAGCAGTAAGTGCTAGCAACTTTAGTTTACAAGTTATGCCTTAAAGTTCATGATTCTTTATCAAATGATACTTACCAAACGGGAAGTTTTCATATCATGCAGTGAAAAAAAACAAAAGGACCACTCTGATGGTACTCGTTTCCACTATGAAAAACGTGTTTATTTTAACATGAAAGCAAAATAAAACCTAACTCACTACTCTCACCGTTCTGGTGACGTATATATGGCATCAAACACCACGTGACAAACTACTGTCAGAACAACGGGTGTCTAAGTTATAAGCAGGAGGTTGGTAGTATTTTTCTTGAGCACAAAAGTGACGCTCTCATCTTGGTAATCAGAAAATTGACTGCTAAGTTTGCAATTGGTAGTCAGTCCAAGGATCACAGATACTCCGATACATACACGGAAACTCAACCCGGTCTAAAATTTCTTTATGACCTTAGCTGCGTACAATGTTTTCATCACAATGAGAGTGTATACAAGTGCAAACATTATAAATTGTTAAACTGTCCGTAACTTAGCAAAAATGTTCCCTTGGGGTAGAAATTGTCACTCAGTTTGCCCCTTGTGAGTCATACGAAAACGGTAATTGAAAGCACCATCTTACATTCGGTTGGTAATGTCAATACTTTGTCTTGCATACAATGAAATCTACGAATATGTTCAAAAACAATAATATATTTAATTTACTGAAAGTGAACATAGAGGTTGGTAGATATTTGAAGTTTAATTGAAAGGATAGAAGATATCTTCTAAAAATGGACACCGTTTTGTCCTACAAGTTGTGTTCGAACAATTTTGTGTTTCAAGGTGTTTTTTCAGTGGGTTACTTAGTTATCTTACAACCATCCGATCGGTTTTCAACCCAAGTAGTTTGTTTTTCTATAGATCTCCAAAAATATAGAATGCATTGTTTGGCATAACTGTACAGCTACGCGAATGATAAAAAGAAGAGGAAGGTTGAAATATACTCGAATTAGTTTTGTGATTTAGTTCATCAAACAGTGTGTGGCATTATTCAAATCTGGGTTCCGTTTCACCTGAAAAGTGACATGTTTACTTTTTATCAAACTAATGCTAAGGTCAACGTCACCTGCCACACATCACATCAGAAAACCAGTCTCCATGACATTTGTTCATTTTATACAAACTCAGTCCCTTTGTATACACTTTATTTTTGAGGAATTCGTACAGGCTATTTAGGAGAGTCATGTCACTTTTAGTGCTTCGTTTAGAATTTGGAGCAGCTGAGAGTTAGGGAGGAAATTAAATACTACTCAAATGGTGTTATGGATAACAAGCCATTTTGATTAGCACAACAGTTAGAATGCAAACTCCTATCCAAATATGAATATGCACTACTGACGTGCTCTTAATAGGGCGAAGCTTTAATCTAGTGCTTCCCTTCGAAGTGAGCTAGCCGAAAGGCTTATCTAAATGCAAAGGCTACGATCAAACTTGGGTGGTGTTCAGTTTGAAATAACATTTGTTCGGGCTGTCTCAAGATCTGCAGCTAGTATTTTTCAGCTGAAAAGAACGCTAATAACTTGGCTCATAAAAGTATAATATAGAATTCGGCAAATGGAGTTTCGTATCAGACAATAAACGTTGATAAAAACAAGCATACTGTTTCGTTCACTGTTTTAGTCACTAGAACTGATCTCTGGGACAATGTGACCTTTAGCGGTGAAAAGGTCGAACGTAGCCAAATACAACACAAAAGAAACGGAAGCAGGTAGTTGTGTCTGTTTGTACCAAAACGTCCCTGAACTTTTGTAGAAAGACCTTTAAAAATAGGAAGTAAATTTGTCACAATGGATGATAGGCAGATATCAACATCCGCCACTAACTTCCTAAAAATATCCCAAGAATGCACTGCGTGCAACACCGTTATACGTATATATTGCAGCTGTTGTAAAAAAAATGTCCCGGGATTGGATGGGTTCACACACAGATAGTGTGATAGCCGATCACCAACTGACAAGATACTAATGTTATATCGTGCCAAGCATCGGAAGCTCAAGAGCTGGTCAGCGGAATACTGCCTAAAGCAAAGACCCGTGGATCAAAACAGTTGTGATAAAAACACGCAACTGGCGTGAACTAGCCTGAAAGAAGTAGGAAAATAGCATAAAACAGTTAACAAACTGCGGTGTGAAAATACCACTCCCTTCTACATTCAAACCACATAAACTTACGCAATGCCATTTTTCAGGTCAAACTGTAGTTTACTTGACTGCTTAGCAGACGTCCACCGAGAACGTTTGAGACAACTAAGCAAGGAATATGTATGTAGACTAGCAAAGATTTACAAGCCGAGATGTGGTGGGAACAGTTTTTCATGTGGAGTAAAGAAGGGCTGACTTCTGAACTGTTACTGCCGTGAAAAAATGCATATAATATTAGCTTAGCTGTAAGCTCCAATACATTGTAGACAGTGTGATTCACAGTGTGTCTGTCCAAAACGATACTGCATATGTTTTTTACCAAGTCTAACTGTTTCCTATCATTTGTTAAGTTGAGTTCAATTATTTAGACAGTTAATTTTTACATGTTCTTGTGAAAACTCCACGGGTTGAGAGTCACATGATCCTCTAACTATTTCACGCACAGTATTGATGAAACGTGCGTGCGTTGTCACTGTCAATCCAATGTGATAACAAGATGAGAAACATCAAAACTGAAAGCGTACTAAACATGTCAGTCCGGCTTTCCTCATAAACACAAAGTCAGGTTCCTTAAAATTTCAGAATCTTACTAAGAACTTCTCAAAAAGTCAGACCTTTATTTTGTGCTCCCGTAATATTTTCTTGAATTCAATCAAAAAAAATTACAGTGCACACACTATCACAAAAAACGTTTGTCCTCATTTCCACGTCGTTTTCAAATAATGATTAGCAATTCTCTCTCATCCCCTTAGTTTGCACTTCGGCGTAACCTTCCCCAGTGTAAATATTTAATCAACGAGGAAAGAGGTGACAGAGTTACACCACATCCTATCACTTGCCGGCATAAAACTTAGGAACTGGTAAACAAAACCACACGTCAAGTGGTCTTTTGTGGCGACCGGCGATTGGCGCTCAAGTAGCTTTTCAACTCCGGATCGATAGTATGCGCCAATCCTACCTGTGCATCTGAACAGATCGGAAACTGACACCAAACGTGCTCCTTAATATACCAGGTTAACTCATTAAAAATTCCCTAATTGAAAGTTGGTACGGAACAATTTTTAAAGTACTTTTTAAATGTTTAGAGAGTGCCTATAGAAACGGTTAACAGCACAGGATGTGAACTCGATGCCAGTAGAAAATATCTGGGACTATCTGGGAATGAAAACTTAGATCCTAGTAGTGGATGTGGTTGATGAAACTCAACAACACTTTAATTCTCACTGTAATTCCCAGGTCATTGAACTGAGCACCTAATCTTCTAATTAAATGCACGCAAAGTGTGGCATTGTACACATACGTGAATCCATACTAGTGTGTACATGCGTGAGATTGAAGGACACGTCCATAATTTAACCCTAGCACGATTTAAGAGTTTCAGTTGTTTCTGGCTTCGAAAAGACACTAAAACTGGTTACAGTACTTATGGCAAATAGAAACAAAGCTGAAAAGTTCTGTCGAATGAAATAGTACCGCGTATCATTTGAAAACAAGGCTGGAGACTCGCAGAAAGCAGCGAATGGATTGTTGAGACTGTGCTCAAATTCAACAGAAGGATGTCAATTCAAAAAGTGAATACAGCTTATCAATTTACATTGTCACAAGATAATATTTTGTGAATATACACAATAGACGTTGACCGGAGTTTTCTCAATTTCGTGGATTTTTGTAACTTTCAGTCGAAAGGAAATAACAGACTCCAGGGTCCACTTTGCTAGAGGCTATCAGTGGTGAATATTTTAGGTCCGACTGAGATTCAAACCGCGGTTTAAAAGTCTGTGTAGCGAAAAACCCTACCACTGACTGCAACTTAAGCACAACAGAATTATAAGTCATATACAACTATATTTCATTATGACTGGTGTTTGGTTTGCTTCCTAAGACCGAACGTAGACACCCTAACGGTTTTAATTTACTCAGCAGTAATTTAACCGTTATATGGGTTACTAACACCTGAGTAAACGATTATCTAACGCTAAAGGAAATGTCAGAATTTCGATGATCAGCAAATTCGTTCTTCGTTGAAGATGAACTATTCATCATGAATATTGAAGATGACTTATTCTTTATGAATAACAGGTTTACAACTAAGAATGGTTTCTTGAACTACTGCGCATAATCAAAAGTTCATTTCTGAAACACTGATATTGCTTGAAGAGTTAATGAATAACTAATGAAGAAGTATGGGTGAAGATTTCAAGGTTTTGCTTACTATGTTTAGTCGCGTACACAAAACATTGAGACACATACGGTAAATAAACTGCTACGAAACACAATTATACACAGTCTGACAGAGCCTGCGTACATCTCATGGTCTAGACAGAACAAGACGGATTAGTGAGAGCTTACCTAGATTACATTTGTTCCATACATAAGTGATCAATAGTTAATAAAACATACAAATTGTGACCAAGTGAACTCCGTGCACAGAAGGCAGGTATTAACAACTGGGAGTCAGTACTGCAGTGAGGAAAATAACTTAGGGGGTACAAAGTAGACGGGTAGAATTCAATAAATTGTTCGTAATGCAAGTTCAGGATATGACGCATGTTGCGAATGTGAAAAATGCTTGCTTCGTATTTAACATAATCAGTACATGGGTTTTTATATTTAGACAGTGTGTTAGTTTAACCAGTGGAACATAGACATCGGAACAACCTAAATTAACATTGTACACGCCCTCTCGGTGACGTAGCGGCTAACGTCACCTGATAGGATGTGGCGGTTCGTGGGTTAGAGCCTTCAAGCAAGCACGTTATTATCGTACCATCAGTTCCATTTGCGGTCATCCATATATAATTATTAACGATACTTGCCAGAGTTAAAATACGGGGTGCGGGTAACATTACTAACCGGAAGTCAGTTAAGCCAAACCTTACCTTCTAGGATTTCGCAATGAAACAGCTGGTAGGGTGTTTTATTGCGTACGCTAAAGCCAATCCTACGGACATTATTTAGGAAGGTAGAAAAGATTGGTCTGCAACAATTAAACTTGTATAGTGGATTAAAACACTGTTCACACGGTTATCAGGATCACAGGATGAACCTTTAAAAAAGTGAAAAGATTCAGTTTCTGATTCACGACCCTCAGGATTCACACTGAAAGATTATTCTGGTTCTTCTCCAATTTTCACATTTTCACATATTAGTCAGACAGTCGTGTTGTGTGCTTAGTTCACCGAAATCTGACATTATCCACGAATGACTGCTTGGTCGGAAAATAATTTTTATAGAAAAAGGAATCAACGAGAGAAACTGTCATTATCTATCCTCACCTGACTAGGATTGCATCCATTGTCGGCTAATCCTAAATTAGTTATATATCTCTAAACAGACAGTCGCGTGTCTAATACAACTGTGTAGATACTTAATGAATCATGGAACAACCAGTGTGACTCGCTTTGCTCCCGATACCTATCAGGCCGACAATTAAGCTCAAATATAGTCCCTTTTGATACTGGTAAGTAGTGGGGAACTTGACTGATGCCAATTAAACGGTACTCACAAACGGTCGCCGATTTCGTTGTTGCTTCAGTCGATTTCATTCTGCTGGTCGGGATGGCACAATCCACTTTGTGAGAACAGATGCCGAGTATGACTACAATGATCAGGAAATAGAAGAAAGTCGACTCGGTTCTTCTCTGTTTAGACTCAATATTTCAAAGCTCTGCTGAAGAGTAATAAAAGATTCTGGTTTTATATAAACTGGACACTCAAAATTGATCACATTTCCATAGACGTCCCGGTCGGTCCCGTTCGGAAAGAAGAATTAGACTCGAGCTTTGCTCTCAACAGAGCTCGTCAGTAGTGCATATTTTTGCCACTACTGGGACTAGAACTCCGGCCACGCTGTTCATGAGGCAACTGTGTGTACCACTGCGTCATTGCTCTCACATTAGGCACGACTGAATCATCGTATGTAAGCACTCAGCCAAAGTTGTTTGTGAATAATGCTCTGATTACCTGTTCGCTCTAAAAAGACACAGTAGCTATCCTGTTAACTCCAATCAATGACCCCGAATAGACTTCTCCTCAAGTTTTAATCACATACAGTATTAACTTGTCGAGCGATATTTTGAATGCCGTTGAGTGGTAGGGACATGATTTATTCTTAAGATCATAGCAATTGAGCAACTGATACGAAGCATGCAACAGTATGCATCAAATAAACGTGAACACCTCTGTGTGTTCAGTTAGCCACCCCGGCGGAATTGATCTGGTTCATCTAATTCCATCACAAAGCTGATTAGCTAACTTATTTGTCCGATCGCCCGACGAGTCACAACGCCTAACTACATCAACCGTGAATTTACATGAATTACATAGACGAGTAGCCAGCAGTAGGTTATGGCTTTGGTAAAATTACATGATCGACGATTAAGCTAGCTAATCTTTTCAGTCCCTAACAGTGTTGACATCAATTTGATGATTACTGGAATTTTATGGTGATAAGGGTTTGTTCCCTCAACATATCCAGCATGTCGAAACCAACTTCATTCCGGATAATGCCTCTTAGTTGTCTCCTTACTGCTGTCGACGAATGGGATAACTACGACTGCGTTTAAATGCTTTGTTCATGTGAACCGGGGAGATTGCGTCGTTCTTTCGGCCGTAAGAGGTCAGTGGTAATTGATGCTGCTAAGTTAAACGACATGGCAACTGTTCAGTACAAACTTTGTCTTACTGGTGAAAGAAATCTTTTAAGATTTACTCTCTCTACCCAACAACTGACCAAGACAGTTAAAAGAGTAATGTTTAGCGGTCAAAGGCACAATTTACGATCCCATTCTGGGAGAATTTCCCTTACCAACACGTTCATTTTATGAGTTTGACCTTTCAGTGCGATTTATGCACAAAGTCACTTTTTATGCTGGTTTAAATAATATGTAATGTAACAAAACGTGAACTAGAATAATGGTGATATTACTTTTACAAATTCTAAAAAATAAGAATAGATGTGTGGGAAAAATAATTCACTTTCTGTCACTCAATTTACCTAAAAATGGTGTGCACCCTACTTGCCCCAACTATACAATCATCTTCCTGTTAAGTTACATGTTTACGTCCATTTAAATTCCGTTGATTCTGAACTGATTACCAGTGTGCCATGATGACATGACAGTATGTTTCCCTGATATATTGCTGATGCCGGATCACGTGACATTTAACTGATCTTAAACAAGGAATTTGAAAAGAAACGTCCAACCAACTAGTTGATTATTGATGTTGCGTACTTCAAGCTATTGTGGCTTCATGTGCTTTATAACCTTATATTTGGCTGTTAGCATGCACACACAAGCAAAATAAAAGCCATTTTTAGTGTGTCTTTGTTGAAAACTCAAAGTCAATAGTAAAAACTTAGTTAGCTGACATCTTTTCTATGAGGTTCATTCTGGTTTAAAGAATGTATAACTTGCCCTGACATTCACAGTTTGCATCAAATCGTGCATCAGTGTTAGTTTCAGTTTGTAAATCTAAGACAAAATACAGCTTACGTAATAATCCTTGATATGTTAGTCCTCACTCAATTGTGGACTGTTTTGATTGCAGGTTGATACAGTGCAAACAATGTCTCAAATGTGGATTATATCTTCTACGGGTATGTGTGAAATGTCAGGTGTTAGAATAACGTAACATGGCTATCTAGGAGATGCATCAGCTGAAGATACCTTAATTATATCAACTCATCAGGCTAATTAACCATGTCCTCATTTTTCAAGAAATGAAAAATTATAAGTATTTTTCATTTGTGAAGGAAGTGAGAGTGCTCATTAGCACCGTTAAGAAGGGGTCAACTGTAGCAAACATATGCCTTAAATATCCGCTTACATTAAAATTTTCTTTAGTTTCAGCCTATAGCTAACAGTAAGAGAGTAAGTAAGAGTGATAATGAGTAGCCGAACGTTTTATGGAAGGTTTTTCGGAAAAATAAAGCTCGAGAAATTCTGTCTATATTGTTAGCTGTCATTTGGCTTGCAGTTACGGTGGCGCCTAAGTTGGACGAACGAACCGAAATCTACGAATAAATAAGCTGCCACTATATCCAGTCTGAAATAGAAACTGAGCATCTCCGTTTGCAAAACTTAATCTAAACGGATCATACGGTTGAACTCGTCATTATTTCCATAGTGTTGTTATGTGCTTCCAATCACACGATGCTGATGTTCACTGCTTTTCGAAAGTATCAAGGGACTTCCACTATTTACTCCCAGCCCACTGGATACTAACAGTACGATTGTTTGATTCATTGGTTTGTTCCTGCGAATCAAGTCTATAGAGATAACCGTCTCATCTACCTGACTGATATATATATATATATGTATATATATAAGTGCTCGTATATCGCACTGATCCTGCATTCTAGATGGACTATAATATATTTGTTTGCACTTAATCTGGTGTTTGTGGCTGCGCTTCATAACTGATGCAATCCACATGAAGCCACTTGTAAGCGGTATTACACTTGACTCTGTTTAGAAGGGCAACCATTCGCCAGCCATCGCCCCTTTCGAATGCCTCGATAATACGTCTGCGTGTTTTGGGAGTGATGCGAGTGTAATCGCGTCCGGCAGCCATGTATAAAAGATAACTAGTGAGAATGTTCTCACAAATTGATTCACACTCATATTACAACTCAAAATCTACCACAACCCTAAACCTAACTTCTATTGGACGTGAGATCCACGGACACTCCTAACCACTTGCACCTCTTTACTTGTCAAAGGAAACAATACTGTCCGCAGTTTGATGAATTAGTAGGGACAGGGTCAGATGATCTGTGCTCCACTGTGACCGCTAACCCCGTTCTCATTAAGCAAAGCCGCTGACGTCCCTTGAATAACCCGTACCACTTCCTCTATCAAAGTAGCCAATCTGAAGTGCTCTAATTAAAATTGGTTGTCCCTTCCGGTTAGTTGGACCAATCGCGTTCTTACCGTCACGTCCAAGATTCTAACGTGGGAAGTCTAATGCACCAAAGTGATTTGCTTTTGCATGAAGTGGAAAATCTTGTGCCTAAAATGGAAACAGATATGTAAAATGGTATAGTATCTATCGAACAAGGTTGAAAATGATTTTTACTGACTGTCGGTAGATTAAGGTAATTTCTGGTGACTTGAGAAAACCGAATTCATAATTGGTGCACATGTTACAGACTGATCGACGGGATTCTAGTGCGACCCAACACTGTTTGATGCACACTTTCTTTACTGCACTGGATACTGCCAGAGATTTCTACAACAGTTTGTAGGTAAACTGCCATGCTGTCATACTTACTTCGTTAAGACCGGTTACCACTCTGTACATCACAAATGTTTGTGTCCAGCTATGCATATAACCGTTGAGATGTTAACAGATTTTTACGCATGGCTTTCCACATCTTTCATTTTCGACGTTAAATTTCTCTCATAGAGACAGTTATCGGCTGGGCTGTCTGAATGGCGATTTCAACAGACATTTTGCTCTGGTTAAAGCCCCTCATTTGAAATCGGCCAGGCCCGAAATAGAATTTAAAGGCAGGTTCCCGGGCACGTCAGACAAGAGGCACAGCCGCTACATTTGGAGTGTTCTCCTATTCGATATAGACAAACCAATAACCCCAAGATAGGCAGCCAAAGTAATCCGCGAGTAGAAGGTAAGCTGCTTGGGTAGCCAATAAAACTATTGCAGTAGCACCAACCAATAACCACCTGAAAGGCAGTTCAAGCCAGGCTAAAGTCCATAACCCTACCCAACTTTGTAATCAAGGTTTTCAGTATTGAGTACTTACATTTTTAGGGCAATGCTCAGGTTTGTCGACAGATTCTGAGTACAGATTATCTATTCAGTCGAGTTCATCTCTGTAATTAAACCGTAAGCAAGTCGTATCGCTTTCGTTCACTATTATTCTCCTGTTTACTTTGTTATATAAAACAGGTTTGCAAGCAGGTTACGTCTAGGATCACAGTGAACTTTAACTGGTTCTAGACTAATGGCTGCGTCTAATTTACTTATTGCTTGTGAGTGATATGAAATAAGTAATTATTTCCCTATATCTCTAAGGTTTGCATAATTAATAGATTTAACGTTAACCCCATCGCTTAAATAAAATTCTGTATAATGACCGCCTGTGTCAGTATGGGCTAAACCAGCCGACAACAATAAATAGGACGCTACAATTGAAAACGTGATAAGGCAGTTCCACTATGGATTTATAACTAACAGTATTGATGTGCTGGTCGAACCAAAACAATAATTTTAATCGCTTTTGAACCATTTGGTAATGTGGATGGATTACGGTAGTCTTAACCTATGCACAAGTGAATTCCTACTGCTATGGACGTAGGCAGTGTTTAATACGTCATTGCTTTCAGCTGGCTGCATCTAGCTGTCAGACTGAACGAAAAGCAGTGGTCACATTGTCAGAATGAGTCGAACTAAACAGGTGAGCCATTTTGGTGCTTTTGGCTTGCTCAGTCAGTTCACTATTAAATCAGACTTGGTGGTGCTCACCGGCCTGTTCAGATCACAGTCTGAGTGTGTGGACAAGATTGGAGAATTCACAGGAACCAGAGAATGGTTAAGCAATAATGTAGCCTACAGAAGCAGATGTTTTCGTTTTAGGAACCAAACAGAATATTTGTATGAATATTATACTAAATCTTAGTTTGTCGCTAAAACTCATTCTTGTCAACAACATTTGATAGCCGTTTGCCATTGTTTTCAGCTGGCGTATCACCCCAGAGTTAGTCATCCTTCTCATAGTTAGAACATATCAGTCTTATTCAGGCCATAGACTATCCTAGTCTTCTATAATAACCTTTGTTTATACTTGCCCTTGAAGAGTATGTCAAATACAGCTGTCATTTGCTTAACGCTTAGGATATATTTTTAGTTTGAGCCATCCCATCCAACTATCTATTCAGTTGTATCGTTAAAATGACAGAAAACAGAACTTCATCCGCTAAAGTCCAGTAGGCAACAATTCACACCTCGGCAAGGCAAGCACATGTAGACCAAAAACAAAGTTGATTAAAATTTAAATAGCCCTGGTATACATGTA
>JTDE01000103.1:157232-174827 GCA_014338405.1 Paragonimus skrjabini miyazakii | reverse complement strand
CACTGTTCACCAGCCCTTCATGTGTGAAGTGTTCTGCAGGTTCTGCCTTCATCAATAGGCAGAAATATGTCACCAGAAAGTTAGAAAGTATAGGAGTGTATCACTTATTTTGTGACTGGAAATTTTCAGTCTAAGCTGTCACCCAGTTATGAATAAAAATGACCACGTTTTAGTCTGACTAAACTGGATATTATGTACAGTTGTCTAATCACTATATTAAATTTCCCGAAAACCACAGAATGTTAGTATACTCTACCACTTCCAGCAATATGTTATAAAACAAGGAAAAGATCACTGACACACACTTGTACGGGCAACGGTAGAAGAACTTAGAAAAGCTCTTCATGAAATCCAAACAATAATTCAATACTACTTCATTGAATTCACACCTGCACTGTTCAACTTGAATCAGTACACATTCCGAAAGAAAATCCAGCCATGTTTGCATATCGTTGTGATCTGATCTCCGGAACATAAATGTCAAAATGTTTGATCTGAACAGTCTCAGTAAAGCAAAAAATAAAAACGGTGAATTTTCCTAACATTCAAAACAATAATTTTAATTTTTACTAGGTCACAAAGCAGTGTGTGGTAGCTTTCTGATTTAAGCAAAGATCTTTTGCACATTTGGCACATGCTGTAACAAAAACACAAAGCTCTCACCCGATCATGGTGTCCAAAATGCACTATCCCCAAATAAGTTGTTTGTATTTCACTCGGCTACCTAGATTCCAATCGGTGCACAATGGCACGTGTATCACAGTGCACCGTCGCACACATAATTCATTGGAGGGTATCTGATTTGCACTTTTCCAAGTTCTTCTGATTGATCATGTAAATCACAGATTCTGTGGTAAGGTGGAGGGCCCAAAACAACCAGAATTGGTTCCTCCCTTTTTTCCTATATTGTTTGCAATTAATTATTTCATTTGTGGTTCCGTGAAGAGTTTTTAGTTAAAAAACCTAACGGAATACTGTTGGGAGTAATTTGACAAATTATCGACATTCTTCATAGTTACTGATAAAATCTACGCAATCTTTAAAACTGTAAGTCGAATTTTATACCTTCTTGATAAGTAATTAACAGAAGACAAGGTGGTTTTAAATGCAAAATTAAACTGTCAGTCAAACTGTTACGTTAAAAATGGCCAGAAAACGTGCGTTGTGTATGTTTTAAATATCTGCTCGTTCAACTAGTCACTAGATTCAATTTCATCAATGTACAATTAGAAACGGCTCCCCCTATTTCTCCTGAGATATGATGAGTAAATTACAAAAGAGGGACCACGACGCGGTTGACGTAATAAGCCAATGCGGAGAACAGTGTTATTCGACCGTTGTGTGATACGAAAATCCTAGATGGATCGAAATCGTCCAAGTACATTATCTCACTAATACCTGCATTCAACCAGATACATTTAGTAGCATTGATAAGTGACTAACGCTCACTTTGGTTGCAATTATTTAACCGTAAGAGATAAATTATATTGTTTGCTCGCTCTTTAAGCAGTCATAGGCTAAGATGAATGGACTAAATGTTGAGCATGTCAATTATTATTCTGTTACACACAGTACCCTTTGTTAATGCTGAAGGTGGCTGACACCAGGAATATTTGACATCTAGAAATGGAGGCTATCAACCGCAGAGTAACCAGCCTTGTTCATCTTTCTCTCCAGAACTGTGACCCTAGTGACTGACAGATTGCCTTGATACATATCTTAGGAGAGACGTCAGAATCATCAACGTTGCCAATATTATCATAATTTATTTAGATCGTCTCTGAAGTAAAAACATTTATTGAAGTGAAACCGTGAAATCTGAAGGGAATAAGTCGTGCCTGTGTGCTCCGAATTGAGAGCCGAAGGTTTACGGTGAGGCAGTTTACTCCTTTCTCCGTATGATGTTGTTATACTGAAGCTTTCTTTCAAACGATTGTTTAGTAGTTCAGACTCAGTAACAAACACTGGCACATTGTTGCCGATGATGGTAGTAGAATGAGTACCAAAGTAGGCTAAACATTAACCAATTATAAATTCGTTCATCATGTATAAAGACATAATTTTATTGACTGCTTGTCGTTAACCGGTCAGCACACTTAATGACGTTCCTAAGCTACATGAAGCAATCAGTAGTCTATGGAGAAATTCATTCGGATGTTCAGAGGGTATAATTCTGACCACTCTAAGCTGACGTTCGGTTCGCTCTTGCCTCAATATTTGTTTACAACGTGATAACTAAAACATTTGGAAATATCTATCGATTCTGTTTCAAGTCAGTCGTGCGAAAAGTGCAGGAACTCTTCTTGTCAGTAATTGTAGAGGATATTACGAATGTGAATGTTATGTGTGATATATGATGCTTATTATATCCCAGCTACCATATATTTATCTTTCACATATATCTTCTCCATTCACAGAAAATCTACCGCAACGAAACGTAGGTAGACCGAAAGAATGTTCCAGGAATAAAAATTGGTTATGGATAAATAATTTCATAAAATTTATAACAATTAGCATTGTTGAAAAATTGGTTTAAAAATGCAATCCTGTCAGTTCTTGAGATCAGTCTGTTGTATAGTGGATTCATCTACGGGAAGATTGCTTATCCTGTGGACATCCAGAATCAGTCACATGACAACTTTCTTCTAGCGAGTGCTTTTGGGTAGTATGAACCCCAATCTTAGATGAACTGTTAATCAAGGAGCTTATAATAATTGCACTACTCTTATTCAGACCAGATAAGTATATAGCTTCATGTACAAATGTGATAATGCTGTACGCCAAACAACTTACCGTTCTACTTCAGTGATACAAAGTGGATGTCAGCCTCTGAATTAAAATAATCTTGATGAAGCATATGGTGGCATTTTGAACTAATATTTCAAGGTTGTTATGTTGTGTACTGAAGGAAATCACCTGGTCACGTGTGCACTGAGTCTCCAAATATGAAAACAAATTGACATCTCATAACTTTTTCAATGAAAAATGTATGATTATGTCGGCAACCAATACAATAAGTTGCGGCGTCAATGGTTATCTTACCCTGACAATAGTGAACATCGATTATAAAAATTACTCGAAAACTATGGAAAAACATTCGTTACATGAAATAAGCTAACACAGTTGATGACTAAAACGCTCATCCATCCTAGTGGCGTGATACACCAGCAGTTTTGGTTATCACCAATCAGACGTTTATAGTGGTGAACAGAGAAGTCAGAGAGGCTTTTGCACAATGTATCTTTCGAGCACATTTCGCTACAACTTATCAGGTACATATTGCAACATAGTGCAACAAACAGTCGAGAGCTTCTCCGCTTCACTAAGGCGGTAGCAATTGGCAGGTGGAAGACACCCCTCTGCGTACAGAAAGACTTGTCCGTCAGTACGAGATTACCCTGGTAACTGATGCGTATGGATGTGTGTGTGCGTGTATTTGTGACTGTTGATTTTGTTGTTTAGCTTCACAATGCCCACTGGATTTTGCTATATAAACCCACAGATTGCAGCATGTACCTGATGAGATATAGCGAAATGTGCTCAAGAGATACGTTGTGCAAAAACTCTTTCCGACTTCTCTGTTCAAATTTGTGACGGAAAAATGTAGCTTTGCGTTTATAGAGGTATTTACAGAATAGTGCTTAAGCAGATCCGTTTGCAATGAATGTTTGTAGCTACCTACAAGATCTGTCATCAGTGGGGAAAAATAGGACACATCTGACGATTTTGTCTACCGTCCTGAATGACACAATTATGCCAAATGTTAACTCGAACTAGAGACTATAACAGAGTTGAATTTTAAACTTTTGCTATTAGCTGAATGACCTACGTGGGAAACTTGCAAACACACTGCAATCCATATGTTACTGATGAACGCTCAAGCACATGATTGCTGAGCGTATCATAAATGAACCAAATAAAAGCTGGCGTTCATTATAATGAGCTTTTACTTTGAATAGTTACGTTGCCTTCAGTGTGTGTTTCGGCTTCAGCTTTGAGGTTGTAACATCTCCATTAGGGCGTGGTCATGTGTCATGCGGTCGACAAACAATCCACTTCAAACAGCGCACGCCGAATCACCAATGCGTATTGGATACCCTTATGCAAAATCAGTGACCACAATCAGCCTATGCCAGCCCGATAGTCATTAAGTCTACCTCAGCCACCACCGCTGTTGTGACTGTCAAAACAGCTCACCGAAACAAATAAACTCGACGCTGCGGCAAATTTACACACAAACAACATATGTATACACACCACATTGAATAACTCAACTCACGAACAGGTTGATGACCACATCGGGTGAGTAGCTAGCATAGTACAGTGACTACTGATACCTCAACAAATGACGAGTTAAAACTCGCTCAATGTGGCGGTTCACCATATCATTCTTGGGACCGATAGAAAATGGTGACCTATGTTATATAGAGGCGTTGCCGAACGGCTAGTTAACCAACAGCGATCATATATATATATATATTTAGATGAGACCCAACTGTGAAAAGTCAGGGCTTCAGCTGGATTCGAACCAGCGACAAACACACCATGCCTCAACTCGGCAAGGGCTCTACCAGCTGAGCTACGAAGCCACGCCAGGAGCTCGGAAATTTCACATTTGGACTCGGCTACCCACCCGTCCCACTGTTTCATATGGAATCCACCAAATGATCCAGGGGATCGACTGCCCCGGCAGGATTTCTCAAACAGTTCACGCTGGAATCCACCAACGCCACTGTTGAGCATAGAATTTGTATTACTAGTTGGGTCCCATCTAAATTCATAAATCTGCCACACTACTTATTAGTAATTTATATACATATATATAGTTTTGGGTACAAGTGACTTCTTAAACTCCTACATGTTTGGCTTAAACAGGCAACTATCCATATGTTTGGTCAGCCATCTCTCTTGAACTGGGCGGTGATTACTTGCTTGTCCCCGAGGCGTTCCAAGTTTCCGGTTTGTTGCTCGGTCCGAATTGTTTTCTTGTTACCGATGCGATAGAACAGTACCGGTGTTTTTGATTTTTCAAATATTGGATTATTTCTGCAATCCAGTTTGTTGTCCCTGCATCGCGCATCGTATCAAAAATGACGTTTAAAACCAGGCCCACCCGTTCGAAAGGTATTCGGTTATTGTAAACATTTAGTGAACTTGAGTGGGTATAAAACTCTGACAGACTATGAACAGACTAGAACCAGCCGCAAAACTGGTGTTCCAACCACTCCGCTTGGAAGCAGACTAGCACTTGGGAAACACATGGTCACGTGTATGTTTTTGGACTCAGAATCTTACCCCGTTGTTGGCACCTACATATGCACAAGAATTGTTGACCGTTAAGCAACGATACATCGGCTGTGATGATTTTCACGTCGACCAACCAACAGGTCGCCGGATAAAGAAGTCCATGTTGTCAGTCAGGCATCATAAAACCAAGCAAATGCGCAATTCAGTGTCTAAGAAGTGATGGTGTCCATGGTTGGCAAACCCATTCGAGCCCTCAGTGCAAAACTGTGAGGCCATCTAAGATCAGTCTAAAAATTGGTCCGTCTGGATTAACTACACGTCCACCAGGACGGAATTGTGGTTACTTTGTCAGAATACTTGTCTAATGGATTAGTTATCCGTTAGTTCGCAACCTCTGTAGCAGTCGTACTATGTTCACTGGGTCAACAGGTCGACGCGCTAGCTACCACAATCTAGGCGCAAACCAGAAAACCTGTTTTGGCAGTCGTATATGTTCATTCATCGGGAACAGAAACTCAGTATGCTAAACGATAGGCACTGCTTGATGAGGCTGAAGTACTGATTTGACCTGAGTTGTCGACATGCTTAATTTGAGACTAACTGTATTAATCTGTTGTATTCTGCACTGCGAAAACTCTTACAAAAGTGCTGTTTTACGAGAGTATTCGTAATACCCTTTCCATTCCAAGTAACTTGGTGACCTCTAAGGTATTCGAAAGTAGATAAACGATGTCATTATTTCGTTCGAGGGACTTTCATTTAGTCTTGCCTGAGCCTGATCGATGGTAACAAGTATCGAACACGTTCGAGTTCCGTCGTACTTTGGACACAGAACCTAGAGTTCTAACAAAATGTCATAGTAAACAACTTTACAACCGCGATATCAGGGAGACTGTGACAAATGAATGAAATAATAATGCGAGTTTCCTAGGAAAACTCTCACAATAACAGAGACCCTCTGTCGAACACCGTTAATCAGAACCGTTTGTCAAGAGGAAAAAGTTGTGCACTCTACCCTGATGGTAGATTCGACCTGAGACATTTGCTTACCAAGGGCATACCAGACAGATTATGCGACTCGAGCGATGCCAATCAAAAAACAAGAATCAGCTATACACAACAGATGAGCATTTGAATATATGATCCGGAGACTACGTTTGCATGCGTGTATTCAATATAGTGGCTCCACTTCAACCTTTGACGTGATGATATATGCTTTATTACAGAATATACACTGAGCTTTAATTAACGGCCGGGGAAATGGCAGGTTTTGACTCGATTTGCTATTACCATAAAGGAACAGGTTAAGTACATAAGAACGTACGTGAGATCACTTCTGTGTTTATAAACAAGTTCCCTAGTACCGCTCACACCATTAAAGACACCCAATTGTCGAAGCCACGCTAACTACCTCCAACAGGAAAGGCGCATCTCTGTCTAAGAAGAGAACTTCATTTTTATCCGAACGTTCGTCAGGATTACTAATGATGGAGGTAGAAGTGATCGCTTGGACGCGGTTGATTTGAGAATAAGCCATGCTTTTGGAAGGAGTCTGGCAACAATCAACACTACGAACGTAACCACTGGACTACTAACACTTTCTTATCAAATCTTTACTAGTGCGCCGTCGTCAAAAATGTACCACAGGATCACACAGTATGAAGCGTTCAGTTTACAACCGTTCTTCATCAGTATGTGTTCAGTAGTCCAGGTTTGTTGGAAGCGCATAACGTGCGGCTTTTTCAACTTTTCAGCCATGTATGCCTTCTGTGTAGTGGTCACACATCCAACTGCGCGAAAAACATATGTTAAAGCTTGCCGGTTAACCTTGACGTTTGTCTCAAGTTTGAAAAAAACCAGTAGATAAGTATGGAAGTTGAAGATGCTTGCAGAAAATGTGCATAAGCCTAGCTTGCCTAGGGATTTGAAATGGTTCTATAGTTTTATAGTAACATTGGGTTTCTGTGCATTTCTGGTCAATGCACTTGACATCCACAGTTATCTACAGACTTCTGCAATAGACTGGTAGATGAGTTGTTACCCTTGTAAAGTACTTATTAGGTGTACACAAACAATCGTTGTGCGGCAGTCATATAACGTTTTTAAGTTCGTTCTTAAGAAGGTCATCGTGTTATCTTCAAGTGACCGTAGGTTCCAAGCTAAGTTTGCATGATCACGATTAATTGCTGCACTGCATGATGTAGCTAACTAGTTAATTCTGCCAAACGTTTTCCAGTACACACAACAGTTATGTAACAATAAAATACACATTATGTTATAGATTAGATATTTTGAAGCAGGCAGACAACTCTTCCGATTAGGTCTCAATTTTATGGTCAGTAATGCAGATTTTGCAGTACCATTGTTGCTAACGTAATTCACTTTTGAAATGGGGGTATTACTGCGAAAACAAAGTTTGTTGTCTCAGCAACAGAAAGCTATCTCCGTTTTTACCTTAAATAATGGATACAAAACACTTAATTCAACTAGAAGTAAGGCTTCAGCTTGGGAAACGACGAATGACTTGATAAGGTGACTGTTTATTTCATACTCTTGTGTTCACATTGGTTGCACCAACTCGGAAATTATTCTTTCAACCGATCTCATAACGGTGCCTCTCTTCTAGAGACTCGTTGTCGGATATGCGGGTTCTAACCCCCGAAATGTAGCGCGACTTGGTATTCAAAGGACTGAAAACTTTTTGCTAGCATCAACACTGCTTATTATTTATTCTTTGCTGTAAACAACCTTGTCAGGCATGCCGTCTAACAACAGTTAATCTCAACCTAGGAAGAATGCTGTGCAGCGAAGTACTCGCTATTTTCAGTTATTCTATGTCTACATGAACAAACCCTTCATACTGGATGACTGCCAACCAAATCTGACCGACGACAAGTAAGCACGCATGACTTGGTTTTGGATAGGGCGCATCGAGATTTCGGTTTAAAGACACGACCAAAAAAGTGAAAACAGGCGAAAGTAGAATGACCGTATTAAGTACACTTTTGAAATATAAGGAAACTGGTGAGGAATCAGAGACGTCGGGCTCAAATACCTAACGCTTGACCTAGTGTGCCAGAATCAATGAATAATCAGGGAGATTGAAGTGCTACGACTCTCACATAGTGTTGAATATATGAAAAGCCAGTATACTGGCATTCACTTCAGACAAATAACTGGCGTACCAGTGAGTATGAGAGGCTTGTTAATCAATCTGAGGAAGTGGACTTTATTTTCACGTCAAACAGGCACTTTAGACAACGTTATACAAGTTTAACTAATCTGAGAACACTATGTTATGATCAGCATCTTCTAAGAGCTAAAGAACAATGTGTCAACAAGATTTTAGTTCAGTTGATTGTAGTATGGTACTTCCCTGCAAAATATTCCGCCAATATTTGGCAAAATGTTTATGACGCTAGAAACAATTATTTCAGTGTGCACTTACGCACACACAAAAGCGTACTTCTGAAAAAATATTTGGTACAGAAATAAAAGCGTAAAGTTACGTTAGGCAGAAGTTGGAAAACATACTCCAAATGGCCGATCTTTAAACTACTATTTGGTGTGGGATGACAGGCAAATATCAACGATCGGTCGAGGCAAAATTTTATTTCGGTCCAGCCGGTCCCAGAAATAGACTTTGAAGGGAGCATTCAAAAGATGCCGCACCAATAATTTTTAGTCAATCTGGTTATCTGTGATGTTAGGGAAATAAAAGCTGGTACTTACCACAGAGATTTTGCAAACGTCTGCTTTTTCAGACGGTTCAGATAAAAGTCCAAATTAGCAACTGTAGACAATAGCATAGCGAGACCACCGTTGTTGACCTGGCTGTGAAAACCTCTGTAAACCATTACCTCTAACAGCTTATGCTTTTAAAACACTCGTCATAATGAAAACGTTTACTGTATATTTCATTTGTGGCATTTCATCAAATTAAAGAAAGCACTGCACTTTCAAATCCCAGATAGGAACACACTCCAGGGAAGTGACATATTACAACTCACATATTCGCGTCACAAGGAACAAACACTGATCTCCGAATTCCACAAAATGTAAATTCTGTATGAAATTCCATGAGAAGAAAAGTGCACAACTGCAACAATGTCAAATTTTGCACGGTGAACTTCCCGATTACGTTATCAACTGTTCGCAACTCAAAGTGATATAGATAGGCACACAAGTATCAACTTACTGCCTTAACAGCTGCGTTACGTAGCTCAGAAATTTCACGTTTGAACCCAACTACTAGCTTGACCATTTGTAGTATATTAAATTCACCGAACAGTCCACGAAATTGACTTTCCAGTGAGAATTCTTAATCGGTCCATGCTACACTAAAATCAGCGACAAGTATTGAACTTGTGTTGTTGATAAGTAGTGTGACAACTTTGATAATTTAACATGGATCCAACTGCGAAGAAACCTGATTTGTAGTGGTCAGGACTAGTTACTGAATAGACCAGATAAATGCGAGCGTACCTCACTAGGCTATCGATGATAACAAAATGAACGAATGGGACAAAATAGTTACAACGTTCCAACAAGTTATGGTAATCAAAAGGGTTTGACTCACAGGAAAGTGTTCACAAGTGTTCGAGATGACCACCACAACATTCCAAATTACCAGTATCCGGAAGTAAGTGATATCACAGAGTTGCCGTGGACTGATGAAGCGCGATCAGGGATGCGACGATGTTCGTAGTACAACGGAGCTAAAAAAATTGGATGATAGATCCGTGTAGTATCGTCAAACGATTGCGCAACAGAGAGAAGAGCAGACTGACGTGCACAAAATTTGTATTGAATTGCAAGGTCACTTTTATCAATTTCAACAAAATGCAAAGGTGATACAAAAAGTTGTTGTACAAAAATGAAGCATCGTTTGCAAACAAAAATAAGCAAATCTCTACAGATTCAAGGAAGCAACAGAAATAGCATATCCCAACGTGTGGCTTCGTAGTTCAACTAGTTCGCAGTTCGCTACATCTGAACATGCCTCTGTTTTACTCGGATGCACTAGTCTTATTCCTTGTGACTTGCAATTTTGACTTACGACTTTTTAGATTAATTTAGTTACACTGATTGATTTAGATGTTTGCCCCTTTTTCCTCATAACTATCCGCCATGTTGCTACTGGTTCTCACGGTCTGAAACTGGAAGACTGGTAACAAATATTACGTTTTGCTTGAAAGTTCTCTGCAACTTACAAGTGACTCTTCTCTGTGCGTAGACGAAAACAAACTATAGGTAAACCACTAATGTAGGTGAAGTGTTGACTGTTCTGTAGTTATCCTTCTCATGAAGCTAACAGTAACTGAGAATGTTTGTTACTAACTTGTAAGCATATCAGTCGCTTATAACCGTAAGTGGTTGTATCAGGCTAGTTTATGGAATGCATCGGGTTAACCATTTGCATTTTACTTTCAAGGTTAAACAACCCCAAGTTCTATTGCCTATCCAGAAAGTTATATTTCAGGCTCAGTGATAGAGTATGTGGTCTAGTAAAGTTTTTCGTGTCTATGGCAGAAAATTTCTAGCACACTACCTTTAATGGAAATTTACTACCGCAATAGTTAACGCTTTTCTGCCTAACTTATTATAAGGTATCCTCGTAAACTGTGTAGGACAGCGATCGTGTAGAGTCGAGTACCACTGTGACCGCCGGATGTCAAATATAATTGAATTTATTTATTAATAATATCGTGATCATTCAGTCACTATTCCATTATTATTTAACTTTCAGGTCATGCCAACTTCTGTCTTCGAAGGTGTAGGTTTATCACTTTTTGATTTTATGTTTCTATCGCAATTCTACACCTCTTCCAACGTTGGTTGTGATTGCATACACTAAACAGATGGTACAGTGAGCTGAATATGTTTATCTCTCAGAGCAAACAAACGATCTTATATGCTTCAGATTGCAGCAGTAATAGGCAAAAGCCGTGATGTCGAAGAAAAATATATTTTCGAGTGAAAACAACAGCATAACAACAACATTTTGCTAAGCTGGGGCTCAGTTCTACAAAAAACCACAAACCGAACGAACGAACGTAAGATGTCCTCGTTTTTCAGTCTAGTCACTACATAACAAGATGGTGTCATGGACAGTTATTGAAACGACATCATTATGGCTGCCTTTACGAAAACCGTACGTTGGAAGCAACTATCTGGAGCTGCGGATATTAGACCAGAATGATAAGCATAGTTTGTCGTCTCTTTGTTTCCACGGCGGGTGAGTTTTGGAGAAAGTTGAAGACACGAGCGACGAAATCAGGTAATGTTGAGACAGCCGCAGTGAACGTACTTACCATTAGTTCCTTCCTAAAACGTAGTACACTTGTTTGATCAGTGGTGCGTACGATCAGGTCTCGCCTCTTAGCAAAGGCTATGCTTCGAACTAATAGTAATCACCCCGAAATCACGTTATCCGCAGATTTCTCTGGGACTCTATAGAAGAAGCCATTCTGTTCAGTTAGTTTTAACAGAAATATTCAAAGTTCCGATGTTTCAACCAGCTGTATCTTGAGGTTAGTTTTGCATCACCTTACGTTTTGCCAATAAAATCAGTTCCAACAGACAGAAGCACTATAATTTAGGCATTCGGATACGCGGTGCTTTCGCAGGAATTAGCCCAAAAATATAGAAACGTTTACAGTCCTCACGTTTCCCGTAAGGCTGATTAACAACTAATACTAGTGAAAAACTAAACATGACGGAGCACTAACACACCAGACAAGCCAGACAATCAAGGGCTGCAATTTTTGGACGTTTGTGGATGATGCGATGGAATATGATCGCAACACTCCGAGGTATTTGAGTGCGCAAAAAGTGAGCTTGCATAATGCTCAATGTTTATGATTAGATGTGGTGTTGCGTTTGATGGACGAACTATTAGAATGTTACCGTTGATAGGTTTTTCACCAACCTGACCCTAGTATGCATGCTCAATAAGGGACTTACCACACTAGCGGAAGGGTTAAGTTTGAATTGTAAATGAAGCAGAAGCAAAACCAGAACCCCTTGAGCATAATAGATCTTTCCATTGGAATAGGTCGGATGACCAACTTCTTACAAAACGGTCAAACGGAGAAAAGGAATCCTGTTGCTCCATTTTAAATTTTGCCTCAAAGTGCTCATGCTGATCTGGTAAGAAAAACTGACGGTTTCATTTTACAGTAAAATTAAGTATGGAGTCGACATTTTTAACAACAAACTACAGCCGATTGGCATCTAAAGGATTGCCAATGGCTGTTTGAAGGAGTTACACGTTTTGGCAGATTTTAGTATAGACTTCTGTTACAAAGAGAAGCCGGATTTTAAAGGTAATGGAAAGTACTTTACACCTGACCTAGTAACAGACTGTGCGACCGTTAGAAAGAGACAAAAGTTTCATCGTTATCTCAACTTTGTATAATTACGTCTGTAACAGGGAAAAGATTTGTCTAAAGCCTAATGGTCAGAACAATCGCGACGTTATTTGGCATACCCGTAAACAAACATGCTGCACACAATGTGACTAGCAATCTTTTCACGATAACTTCACAGTAATAACGTTTATAGTATTCCTGAGGCGTTACTATTTGCGTGTTGTAATTGACGGCAAAAGGACTCTTTTTGAAATATTTTTTAATTAATCTAAATACGTAAGGACTGAATGGCAAAGTTGGCAACAGGTCCTTTGGCCAAGTTATCTGCGTTGAAAGTTTAAACTACGCTCACTTTTTACCTCAGATACATGGTTACGAGAACGTATGAAAGTTTGTTCTATGTTATTTTAAAACCTTCTGTTTAGTCCATTGTAAAACATTAAAAGCCAAATATATGCAAAGCTAATTTTCGTACTGCTTATTTTTAGGTGTTACTGTTTATCTCCTAATTTTATGGATGATTTCACACAATCACCTACAAGTGTTTAAATCCTTGACCTTGTTAAGAGTAACGTCTGTAAGTAACGTAGGTCATATGTGATATCTGTTGTTGTTCTAGGGTGGAAAGTTTTCTTTTCTAGTGTTAAATAATTATGTTGTTTTTATATTATCTGAGAAATAATTGCTTAACAAATCCTATTATCTAATTATTGAAGAACACCGACAAAAGTGATGCACTGATTTTACTTTCCACGGGTTATTTATCGATTGCAGCTTGAACATAATCTGGTCAATCCATTTTCCGTAAACGCCTTTAGGGGTAGAAATACTCTTCCATCACATATGTCTGTATTTATGACTTGTATTGGCTTTGTAGGTGAAGGGAAGAATAGTTTGTTGCAAATACTTTGGCATGATAACAGAAATTATAGAGCCACGTTGTGTTGTGTATGCCATGACAAATTTTGGCACACTCTAAATTTAGCTTATACCTCTGTCTCCAAAGCCAAATATTGTTTATCAACGTTTAGATAGGTGTGGACTGTTCGATATTGGAAGGAGTGAACACCAGCTATACAAAACATTGGTCAACGCAATGTAAGCTGGACCAGAAGCAAGACTACGCTACCAATCGTTACCGTTAAAATGTCCACCACCGCAATCTGTAACCACAAGCCGCCTGTCTTAGCTATTACTGGTAACGCACTATCAATCCAGCACCCTCAAAATTCAACGTCACTCTCCCGGACAAACAACCTGCGTCCTTTTCAGTTTGACCAGGCGACCGTCATCCAAAAACACAGGTCTGTTTTGTGTGGTCTAAAAGAACCGTCTGCTACGTTCTCTTTGCTACGGCACAAACAAGGACAACTTACATGTCACTGTAAATGTTTGCGGTATGAAGGTGACGTTTAGAAATTTAACAGTCTGTGTAGGTACTTTTGAGATGCAGCGAAATCTTCCACGGAACAATTCATTCAGTACAACATTTCTTACTTTACCTTAAAAGCAAAGATTCCTTTATTTGAAAGAGATCCAATTAGGTCTGAAATTATCTGAAATTGTCAGTAATAAAGTTGTTTCAATAACGCTCGTTTAAGTGAGCTGTTCGTTTCGGCATGCATGCAAATGTTATTTCTTTTAAGATGCTTGAAGTTTGAGGAGTACTGTAAGCAACCAAGTTGTATCTATCACAGCCATTCCAGAAGCTTGAATGCCCAAACTTGCTGATGCGGCTTTTAGTTATGTCTAAATGTTACAACCTATTTTCTATGTTTATGATGAAACAATCATTTCACGTTTGGCTACTTACTTATACTAAAGTAGTCACAAGTAATATTTTTCAAATGTAACGTTGACTGCTGTAATCTGCGTAACGCGCAAGACATCGACTACTATTGTAGTAAGCAAGATGTAATGTTCTAATAACTGTACTTGGTATGAGAATAGTAAGTCTTAGAAGTCTGCGTGGCATCGCAACTGTAAAGTCCTAAGATTAATAGTAACCTTTCATTCTTTGAGGTTGTACTTTCCCAACAGGGACAAAATTTAGTGAGAAAACATCAAGTAAGTATTGATTCATTTACCAATGATGATTTTTCATCTTCTCAGAGGATTTGTGCTACAAGCTGTGACACTTAATTTATCGTGTACTTTGAATCTTATTTTACAGGCTTTCCCAATAGAATTGATGAGTCTGGTTGGTGAACGGATGGGATGAGCAATGAGATAGTTACCTTGCATTTTATCAGCAATAGCAAAGTCACTATTATCAATAACGTAACGTTTTTGCTTTATCAACGAAGTTCTTTCCAGAAAATATAAATCTGAGTAGGGTTCCACCACACGGGCAACAAAGCACAAAAACATTTGGACATAAAGGTCAGAGAGAAATGAATACGCGTATATCTGATCAGAAGGAATAACTTACGATAGACATAAGATGAGCTGTAATAGAACGCAAAAATTGAAAACAAATATCTCACCGTAAAAATACACACTTTTGTTTACCTATTGAGTTAAAAAAGGAAACGGCACCCCCAGAGTAGATTACTGTTTGATGTGTAACTTAGTTATGTGAATGGTCAGAAAGACAGCGCGTTTGTTCAGACTCCATGGAGGAATTCAATCTACATGTTTGTATAATCAGACTGATTTAGCATTGATCCTGTTGACTTGCACAGAAGTTCCCTTCAAACGCCCCTCTTCTGTACCTAGCTAGGTGAAAATGAATATAATTCCGGTTCCAATAGGTTGGTTTTATTGTCTTCAAGTTTCTGGCTTCTCATTTATCCCGTTTTTCTCCATTTTTGAATGGCACTTCAAAAGTATGAGCAAGTTGTGTGCGCTGAAGAACGCATATGTCGTCTGACAGCTGGTCTGTGGGACTAATCACCAAAAGGATAAATATAGGAACCGTGGAATAATCGAGCGTCATAATTACCCGGGACTTATCTAATGGCTGAGTTAATCACTCATGTTGCTTGGGTTGGTTCGTCTATTTAGATCTAGTCATCTTTCGTTCAATGAATAACAACGCCTAATCAACTAAGAGTTGAACTGTGTTCATGGTAACTTGATCGCCAATGGTTGTCCACTGGGTTCTGTTAACTTCCACAGCAAAATGGAAGTAGCGTATCCAGAAAAAACATCTTTTTCAAATAAACCCATGTACTCGAAATTATCGTATGAAGAAGAATGTCATATGTTGTTTCTTACATAGCGATTGACCAGGAGAACCTAATGGACATACAATACACTTCCTTATTCGTACCAAGTCAACCACATTTCCTCAAATTAGACCGCGGATACCAGAACTGTTCACTTCGCATAATATTACCCCATTTGTCTAAAGTTGGTGTGGCTTTTACACTGGCAGAACTGATCGATCCGTGCTCCTCAGACTGAAGAGATACGTCCCCAAATATATCGAGGACATAATGAGTATCCTGGCCTTGCTAGACAAAGCAAGCTGGCTTCATCAATCTTCAAACGCATGCTAGAGACCGATCGTTTAGTCGATCCGGTATACGCTTCCCGTTTATTGATGCATCGTCGGATGCCAGTCAACTTTAAACCACTCGAGGCGCTGAGTGTCACGCGCAAGCCAGTCTTCTGTGTGCAAAACCTTGGTTATGACCAATAACAAGCCAGTGTATACATACAAGTATTATTGTTGACCGCGGTTTTACTGCTGTTATGTGTAGCAAGTTACCAGGACACATGAAATGGTATTACCATCCCGCAAAAACCGCTCTTTTCAGTTCACTGTTTAAATTCGTAATTGAGACATGTTTTATATTGCCCTACCACAGGTTGCCTATGTTCTTATTGAATGTTCAAAACAGGTGTGCAAATTGAGGAAAATCCTACTTATGCGTTGTTTACCGAACCACTGCATAAAATTCGAAGATACTGATATCCGACTGTATCTTCATAACTGAAATTTACATAATATCGGTCCATGCTTCAAACTGGTTCCTCATTGAACGGCGTGAACTTCATTCAATCAATTTTGAGCTTTGCGAGTAGTTGGATCGTTACGGTTCGGGCATAGTATCCACTAGGTGGATTGACTTGTATTGATTAATTTTTGATGTCATCCAAGAACTGAGATATTGGTCTATCACTGATGACTAACCATATGTGTTAATCACTTCTCTATGATTGATGAACACAGTCTGAAACAATTCTGTTCGATTGCTTGTTGTAGATATTGCAAAACTGGGTGTGTATACTAACATGTTTTTGTTTTTGTGCAAACTCATACGATTAGGATGATTGATCAAATTGGTGTTCAGTCGGTCAATATGACCTTCATATTTATAATCATCTCTATGGCAGATATTTCTGGAATCTTTGTTTAAACCCTATATGAACGAAAAGTAGAACCTCCAGATGGCGTCTTTTTTGTTTTAAGTCTGTTTATCCTCACCGGGGAAAAAATATTTTTTGGTTTTTGTACACTCGTCTAACTTTGTAGCATCATTCGTAAATCAGTGAAGAACTCCGTCATATTTTCGACTTCTGCTTAGTCCATCATTAAAAATTAAAGTGCCGTCGGCCAAGGTATATATGTATTGTGTTGTATTTTATTGTGTTGTATTGCATTGTGTTTATGTATTTATGTATGTATCAGTGTATGTATCAGTGCATGTTGCTTTTCAGGATTCTGAGGAGGACGGCGTTGAGGCTGAGTACCGGACGGATGGGCGCCTGCTGAATATTCGACGCTTCGGCGCCCCAACCAGGTTACATACCTCACTGGTACGCATGCTTCTGTTCGCAGATGATAGCGCGCTGTTCGCACATAGCGAGGACGAACTACAGCGATTGGCCACGGCTTTCGCGACCGCGGCATTCAAAGTTGGACTGGACATCAACACAGGTAAGACATTTTCTTTCTTTCCCCCTTCGTGGTGGGGGGGTGTTTTCTGCCCCCCTTCCCCCCAAATTCGCTTCAATGGAGATGTTG
>JTDE01000103.1:87720-156140 GCA_014338405.1 Paragonimus skrjabini miyazakii | reverse complement strand
GCTAGACATTCAATTGGCTAACCAGCATTGGCCAGCTGAACACAAAGGCCTCACTCACACACCTACTGGTCTTAGTCCTTCGGGTTTACACCGGATACGTGGTGTGTGAGTGGAACTGCAAGTGGTGCAGCGTAAGCCACTTGCGGTGATGGTTTAAAGCGCAGGCGTCCTTTGGCTTCGGTTGCTGTGACAGGCTAATCCGTTTCGGATGCCGCCAACCATATATAACAGTAACCATCATTGATCGACTGGACGCAACAGCCTCACTCACACGCCTTCTAGTATTATTCTTTCGAGTCCACAATGGATAGATGGTGTGCGAGTGGAATCACAAGTGATGCAGTGCAAACCATCTGTTGTGATGATTTAGCGCATGCGCCTTTTGGCTTCGGTCACCGTGACAGGCTAATCCGAGACGGATGCCGCCAATCATTGTATGATTAAGCCATCACACTTATTGTTTGTAGCTGTCAGACGATTGTATCATCGTTGTTGTCAATTCTGTCTCATCATTTAATGATGTCTTTTAAATAAAATCAATAGCTTATCTCTTGTTCGTATAAGAGATAAGTTGCTTTACTGGAGTGGGCACCGTCACGTTACTAAAGGCACCTGTTCGAAGTACTGTTTATTCATCAGAATTCCATCAGTTCAGATAGTATAAAATACCAATCTTCTTGTTCATCGAACAGACTGATCATTCATGTAAATGTGCGTTCAGAATGACCTGAACTAGCGCAGTCAATAGTGCTCCTCAAAAATTGAGTATTAGTCTTATCCGACTAAATTGCAAGCACAGCTTGTGAAACGTACAATGCTCTTCCTGAACATATAATCTCGACCATCGTTTTTCCCATTTGTAATACTGGTCTTTATCATCATTTTCTGCCTTATCTCTGATATCAGTTAGTGTTATCAATCTTTATCTTGTGATTCTGATTATCAAAACTCGAACTCCCCAAAAGTATCTACTTTCCGCTCTCTTCAGTAAACCAATGAGCACCATTCATGAAGGTGATACGACGTCAAGGCTCCCCTTAATGTTCGTCCAAATCATTCCGGAGGTCAAAGCACTTTTTTCACGGGGCCATGATACCTGGTTTATTTCACTATAGGGCTTTGCTTACTTACCCACTGAATATCTGACGGACGTTGATGTGCTTGTGTTCTACGAACTGAGATCAGTGAACAAATACCCACAAAACCCGTTTAGACCAATTTGGTTTTTGCTTAGGTCGGGATAAAGAACGACTGCACTATGCTCGGTTCTCAGGTCAGCAGAAGAAGTCTTGAATTAAACCAACGAAGGGGGTCATTTCCCTAGTCAATCAAAACCTCATGTTTTCAAAGCGCCGGAGCAGTGTGTGAAAATTTGGTTTCATGCACATCAATCAGCAGCCCAGCGGACAACCTGTGGAAAAAACTGGGTTTGGTCAAGTTCCATAGGTTGCTTTCTTGTGTCCTTCCTGTAAGAACTAGACCCAATTTCAGCCCTCTGCATGGTTTCGGAAAATTTGTTTTCCCCTCACTGCAAAACATTTATTACACCAAAATTGTTCTTCTTCAACTGGATTGCTTCTTCTCGGACAGCGCAGGAATAATCCATATGGTAATTTTTAACCATACTTATCTATGTGCCTTGATTTACAATCGGTGGAAGTGTATTTTTATTCACGTACTAATGACCATAGTAATCGTTTTTGAAGAAAAAAATGCTTATTGGTTTCACTGTGATGCAGACCCAAGAATAAGGCAAGGTGTATATCCGTCACTCCTGTTCTTCATGATCACGTGTCGTTTTAAACCATTTTGTTTGTCTATTTTCCTGTTTACCTGGTTCACACGAAAATGGCTAGTAATGTTATCGTTACGGTTCCAGTTTATATGCAATTTGTCCATAAGCATCTGTTATTGGATTTCTTCACTGGCATGGTCAAAACTGAACAAAACCAGGCGAACGACTTGACGGAAACGTGGCAGGTGTAGCATGTGGATAACATCGGATCTTTGGTTTACACGCACGTCCTACAAAAAAACACCCATGCTGTGCAGTATAATACCGGTTTTTGATGGGGCTGGTTGTTCAGAAAATGGAGTAAAGTATACTGAATGGTGGACACCGGTGACGATGACCGACAGCCGCGTTTAACTATGCATGTTTCAGGTATGGGCATATGAGGATGTGGGTGGATTTGCCGGGGAGGTCGCCCACCGATACTGGTAAACGCACACACACATCATTTCACACCTTCGGATAAGTGTGCTGGTAGACTGGGAATCAAATTAAATTCTGTGAGCGGATGATGATTGTCAAGATGATGAACATGATGACAAAACCTGAGAGACAGGTCGAGGATAAACGTGACATTATTGCGCATATGGCACCCAACTTAAACCGCCGCCTCCAGTCCTTATGTGCAATCGACCCTATTTGCATTTTAGTAGAAAACTAGCTGGTCAGTTGGTTTATCAAGACAGACGGTTTTACCTAGTGACACTACGGTCAAGTTTGAATGAAACATCGGTGTAATGATGTGCGAGAAGTTAGTTACATTCAAGTCGACATCTACATGATCAGCGAAATTTTGCATGCAATGGTAAAATAAGTTTCCAGTACAAAGCACTGTGCCCAATACCATGCGTTTCATCTAACTATTCTATCGTTTATATGCAGTAGGCTACATTAGTCACCAAAAGAAACAATCTCCGGAAAGAATACACGAACGACGCCTTCAGTTGGAGGAGGACGGTTTATCAGAAAAAGGTCATCAGCGTAATATTAACTCATCTGATCGACCCTAGTAACACAGTTCACTTAAATGTAATATTCAAACTACCCAGCTTATTCACAAAATGTTACGAAATACCGTATCTTAGAGGCTGCACAGCCTACCTGAATCTGGCCTGATTAGTCTAAACTGTTCATACAGAATCTGGTTGTTCAAAAACCTAAGTTGCTTTGGTATGTTGTGGCTGGAAGAAGTAATACAGTACCATGATTGCCATTATTATTGTTGATCAAAAACTGAAGCTGCATTCGTGACAACACAGAGGCCATCCAGTTCCAGCCTGAAAACTTTGTTTTGTGTGCTGCTCTTGCTTTGAAGCTGATTCGTTGAAAACTAACCGGACTACTAGATTTTTGTTCTCTGAATTAACAGACACTAGATTGTTATGGCATAATAAGCTCCGAAATATAATGGTTAGCTGGATACACCCACGATTAAGTGGATTCTTTCAGTCTATCTGAGTCGATGAGTTGATCGGCTATCAGTGTTGTTGTCGTATATCTAGTTTCATGTAGACTTATTTGTTCATCTAACCGTTGAGGCCTGAGTATTGTGATCTTGAAGGTCCATTTTTCTGTCAAAACATGCGAGCTACTTTTTGTAACAATATTCTTTTTTTAAAAAAAAGCACCTGTTAGAAGTCGTAAAATACATGGTTTATACAATTTTTCTTCGCCCTCAGATGAACAATCAGGTTGGTCGACTTAGAATGGGAAATTGAAGATATCAGCTTGTCCTATGAAACCATACTGGTAATATACATTGCTGTCCGGGCAAGAAATTCATAAACAGGCTTGCCTTACAAGCACGAGAATCGTGTTCCAGCTCTCGGTCACCATATGCACAAGTAAACAAATGACATGTATGATCTCTACAACTCGACATTATCCTAAGGAAAGCTGCTATCACATACGAATGATGTTCAACATACTTATTCAAGCAGATTTTTATAAAAAGCACAACAAAACGTTCCGGTTATCACCTGTTTCCCCAACTTATGGGTACTCTCGCTCCATGCGATTTAACTGATTCTCGGCCCCAGTTAATTGCTAAATGTATGGTATCAACTTCAGATCTGGTTTTGGGAAGGACCCAGAAACTTTTGGTTAAAAAATTCATCTCTGTCCCCTTCGTTTGATGTAGTAGGTATCCAGACAGTTCTTACCACCGTATGACTCATTCGCTTAAATAAGCCAGGGAAGACTAGGGACAAACCATGAAAATATTGAGTGTCTGTGTCTAATTATGACAATTCATATTAACACTACCCTGCTATCGCTATATCATACGATTACTACATCCTTTTCAAGAAGTGACTTTGTATGTGGTTCACAAATAACCTTGAGTAAAATCATAAAATTGATCAGCTATCCTGCAAGAATTTGAAATCCCGTACCTCCAAAACGCTGTTTTCTCAGGCAAAACCAAGCAGAGCGCCGTGACGACAGATGTTACGCCTGGATGGTTTTCAGATGGGATCACAACCAGTGTAGGTGGTGTGCAGACAAACAGATGGCCACTGGCCACTGCCGAACAAAGTTAACCAATTCTCACTTCCCAAATGGACAGGTGGTGGCCATTTCTGAGCAGTTCAAGTTATATTGCTGAACGAGTGGTTGACTGAATGATTGATCACCTGGGAGATCTGTAAAATTTCATTAGTTTGATTACAGTGTATACACTGGAAAACACTGCTACAGGGACAGACGGACTGGAAGCTTACGGTATTAAAACTATGACTGCCGACTCAAATATCTATCTAGTTATGTAAACCAGTACATTCAAACTACATGCAACCGTACAGTCTGAAACTGTCCTTACTCTCTGTTCGGATGGATACAAAACAGTAAATTTACATAGATTCACTTCCATACATAATGGTATGACAAATAGCAAATTAAACGGCCCATTATGATACACTTTCTGCCTTTGCACTGCTAAAATGTTCGTTTTCATGACATACGTTGTTGCAGATGGGTTGCACATTGTCAAGCAGCCCTGACCTAGATTAACAGTCGTAGCAATGCATGAATCGAGCCTACACCCGTATGGTTGGTAACAGGGCTATTGCGAGTTATGGGAGGTACCGAAACGGTCTACTTGAGTAACAAATCCATCAAAAATATAAACATCATTCTGCCAATGAGTTCATACTATATGCTTTTTCTGTAGTCTTTGTTCGTACTTACAGCACAATGAAACTAATAGTTACCTTGCTCCATGGTGTCCAACAAACTGGATATGATTATCCTTTTTATCGGTAGTTCCTCTGTTTGACTCGTTTTCTCCTGAATTTGTCTTTGTAGATCACTGATGGTGATATTTAAAACTGAAAATTAATCAAGGTAAATCAATACAACCAACCAATTTTGTCTCGAAATGCGTATCAATCAGGTGTTGAATTTTTACTGGTTTGAAGCTGTTCTAAGGTGTGTGTGAGGAAACATAAACGGGTTGAATAATTATTCGAAATATCCAAAGAACAGGTAACGTTTAGAATAGCTAATCTATCAGTTTCTTGACTGTTTATTCCAACGCATCTACCTCTTTATCTTTATTTATATCAATGTCTGATTCGCATAATTCGATTGGCGAATAATTCAATGCCTGTTCAAAAGTATCCCGATATCAGTTAAACGAACGATGCAAGCTTCTGATTTGCTTACATCAATTAGATATATCGGTGTGGTCTGTCATAGGTACCTTACCAGAAACCACAAACTACGTTTTTAATTAAGCTTTTATCTGTTAGTTTGAAGTCAAGACTACGCAATAAATCAATGCACATTTAACAATAATTGTGTTGAAAAAGTCTTTTGAACGTAATGCCAATTGAGTATAACGAATGTACAACGCACGTATTAAAAAAACAACGGTGAAAACAAATTCGTTACGGTTCGGTGGCTTTCTTTCAGTTGTACACAGCCTAATCCGTTTGTGAGTCGAAAGAGCGAGATCAATTGGTTTTATCATGTCTACTGGTGTTCATCTGAAGTACAAACTATTCAGAACAGAGCTTTCAAATTTCCAACTTTTATCGCTGTGAGCTTCGGTAGAATTCAGTTTCTTCGTGACAGAACTGGCTTTGAACTCATGAACCAGTCTGTGTTCCAAGTCCAAAACAGAACTACATTCTCAAACAGTCATTCCACCAGTCAGAATGTTTGCACCTTTGGAAACATTTACACCGGTAGAATAGGTAGTGTGCTTGGAATCAAGGGACATATGTGGAAGAGTCATTGACACACTGGCGGATTTGTTAGTCTGTAACATACGATAAGCATAAAACACCGCACCTTCAAAGTATGGTATCTATCAATCACAGGTTAGGAGGCTCGTGTTGTATTACTGAGTACTGCTTTAACGGACAGTTTAAACAACCGTTTCCCGTTGCAAGTTTGAATTGAGTGAATAAAAGACTGACATAACATGACTTAAGCTTGAGAAGCTTATGCTGCATCTCTACAGGTGTCTACTGCAGATGAGTTAAATTTACAAAAATCCCAGACCACAAGGAGATCCAAAATGGGTTAAAGTTTGAAACTCGTTCGATTGTCACCAAGATAACATCAATGTCACAAACAACTCCTCTTGTATGCACGAAATATGGTGACCACATTTGACTGCAACTGTCTCAGCATATCGCAGCCAGTATTAGTTTCGAGCTGAGAACAGAACATGAAATAACTTTCACGAGTCCATCACATGTCGCGTCATCAGGGTGTGTGTGGCGACAAATGACGCTAGCTCCTACCGGGTGTCTAATGTCAATTTGCCTGAATACCTGACTATTTGTTGAACCAATTTTCTTAAGTGTTTGACAAACCTGGTTCAGAAGCTGACGCCCAATTTTGCGAATCTCGGATGCTCCGCATCTACATTTGTTTTCACAGATTGTTTGACTTGGCGAACTGAGATATCAGCTGTTTAACCGCGTGGGGATTCGGATCGTTCTGCATATCACCACTGGCTCCGAGATAAAGAATGGGCGAACAACAGCTGACCTTAAACCCTGTTCGACTACTCCATACACGTTTTTTTTTGAAGGACGGTTATAAAACTACTGTCTTTTTTGGAAACCACAGACTGTGTTTCACAGTACACGTTATTCTTGTTGAATTTTCTCACAAATCCTTTTAGCTAGCCGTTGCCTAACAAAGTCTGCTCTATTTGACATAGTTCATTATCCAAGGTGTCACTAGCCCAAGGCCGTTTTTCCCCGTCAAACAATGTGCACACCAATCCTCTTTTACATTCTACTAGAGTAAAACTGTCAAAACGTAGGTACTGACAAGTCCACGTATTTTCTCGATTAGTAACTCTCTGAATGGATCCATCCGTTCCCCCAATTATGTTGATATCCAGAAATGCCAGTCGGACATCAGTTCCACTTTCAAAAGTTTAACGAATTTTTGGATGTAAAATGTTCATTTGATCTAGAAAATCTGTTACATGCATCTGATCATTTTTGACTAAAATTATATCACCAACATATCTACTATAGAGGACCAAGCTACCTAGTATGTTTGCCATTTGCTTTTCTGGTTTGGTCACAAAGATATCGACTAAGACTGAATCAAGTGGACTGCCCATCGTGATTCCATCAACCTGACAGTAAGCCTCGCCTCGGAATTTAAAGCTTATTTGTGATGTACACAGCAGAAACAGACTCCTTAAATCACTTCCCAAGGTTATAATTTTCACCTGAGGTGGGTGTTTACAAGACAATAGAAAACTGATGTTCTCCTTCAACGGCTTGTTTGTAAACAACGATTTTATGTCTAATGAAGCCACGTTTTCGCCAGACATCTCGGGATATTCTAACAGCGCGGCTAAATGAAAGTTATCTTTCGTCATACAGTCTCGCACCATTTTCAGTAATTTCACAAACCATTTGGCCAGTTTACACTGTAGACAGCAGAACTTGGTTAATACTTGTTTTAACGGAATTCCAGACTTGTGCATATTGGGAAGCCCGTACATCTGAGGAATTTAATTTTCACAAGGTATGAGGTTTTTGGCGGTGGTAGCGTCAATGAAATTGTCTTCAAGCAGCAACCAAAATTCTTCGCTAACCCATCCTTCTTGGTCTTGTGGCTTATCAGTTATCTCATTCATTACAAATCGGGACCGATCACTGAGAACCGAATTCTTTCTGTTGGTGTTGTCCATATGGTCCATTGCTACTACCCCAGATCCCTTGTTAAGGTGAATAATGATCGGGTTTTCATTGTAACATAAGCGTCTACCCTCTCGTTAAGGATACTTCTCAAGATTAAAAGCGATTCTAACCTAGTCCTGGACACGCACAAGTTTTTGCGTTAAACCAATCTTTATGTTCCGAAACTGGTTAAAGTTCGGATAGCTACGCGTAGAAGTTCTCAAACTGGCCTGTGTCTCTATGCTTAGTTTGATAGGAGGAAACCAAAATTCAAAGTCAACAGGCATTGCCTCAAGCTTCAACTTATCCAGTTCTATTGACCACTCCACTTTGTGTGTACACAAGGAGTTGTTTGTAAGATTGATGTTGGCTTGGTGACGACCGAACCGGTTTTAAACTTTGACCCTTTTTGTTCTCCTTGTGGTCTGGAAACTTGTCATTTCAACTTATTTGCAATATACATCAGTAGAAATGTCGCGAACTCTGCTCGAACCTAAGTCATGTTGTGTCAGCTTTCTTCATGTTCTCTTTTAGTGAATATTGATAACTCCATGTTATTGTGAAACACTATTGCTCAACCTTCAGTGGTCGCCTCCATACGCTGAAAACAGAAAGACTGCTACCCTGATTGTTCTTGATTCAGCTCTAAAGTTCACCTACAACCCGAACATATCCATAGGTTGCAATTAAACTGTTATTTTGTATTAACGTAGTTCGGACGCCTGTGACTAGTAAGTGGGAAAAATTAATTCATACCATCATTGGTATCCTCTGGCTGTTTTATCAAAACTACTTCACAGCTATATGTTAGAGATTACAGCAGCACCGGCTAAATTCGTTTGCCATTTACACATGTAGCTAAATTCTCTCTTTCCAAAATTTGCATGCCAAACATGGACAAAATATGTTAACAATTGATCTCTAAGTTTGAACTCAACGTCCAGCCAGACTTGAGGCTTCAGGATATCACATACACACAAAAGCATTCATTTCACACGTGGTCATATGGCTCCTTGCTTGTGCACTATATGTTCGACAGGTGTTGGTTGCTGTGCTATTGTAACCGAGTGTAGAAGTGACACTGATCAAACGCGATCATCTGGCAAACCGTTGACTTGAGACATGCAGGAACTGGTCGACGTTACGTTTCGAAGTCGTGTTGAATGCTGATAAGGTGATTGTACCTTCGGGCATAACATGTTCAAACAGGCCCAGCCGTCTCAATCGCCCCAATGAAATGATAAACCAAAAATAAACACTGACAGAGTAGACCGGCGCCTTTCAACAATGAGGTTACGGGAACGCTTTGCCCACGAATATACTCTGTGAGAGATTATCTCCGGTATCGGTAACCACATTGTGATGACACTTTTGTAGCCCAGGCTCCGCATGAGAGAACCCCTTTCTGAAGGAGAAGTACAGGAGATCAATGGTGGTTTGGTCATTTATATGCTGTATGTGGCATGGCACTGCATGGAATCAGTTCATCGGGAGAGATGAATCAAGCTTAACGTTGGTTCATCATTTCGTAAGTGAAAAGTGGACAGTCAGGTACACACGAAATAGTTGGTACACGAATATGGCGGAGTGCGGCTACAGTCTAGTAACCTGGATCTCACTTTATGGTTGTGTAATGGACTGACCATGTCGGTTCAGATGGTAATCATGGGTAATCCTAACGATCAAACACTTAGAATCTTTGTCAATGAAAGTTGGTTGCCTGTGAACTCGAGAGAGTTTTTGATAAGCTATATTTGTACATGACTGGGTCTTGCAGTACTCCTTGAAACGCAATCTTGCAATGGTTTAAGTAACTATTCTTTAAAGTCCACTCTATGTTTCTGCTGTGAGCAGCCGTAAATAACCCTGACCATAATCGTCAACACGCTGGAAGTTAACAAAAAGTTAACTGAGGCGTCCACCGTGCTGTTGCTTGCGTCAGTATGTTGCACAGGATAACAGTTGCCTTCAACGGTCAGTAGATTTCCAGTCAGGATTACATCGTTGGGGAGTCAAAATAATGTGTAACCTACTCTTCACTCACCTCTAGCGAAAGAATTCGGTGTTTCAAGTCAAACAAGGCATGACTGATGAGCATAGTGCCTCAAAGTGATTTTACTAACAGGTTGATATCAACAGGAATGGTAAGTGCGATTATCGGAAACCATAGCTGTCAAGGCTATGAAGACAGCCTTCCGACAACACTGCAGGAAGATGGTGAGGTACATGAGAGAATGTTTCTCAGATGTTCATCCTTTAAAGGATTTCCAAAAGCTCTTCGCATGTATGTCCTATATGTTGGCAAAGGTCACGGGGATGGTAAGGTTTGAATTGCACTTCAGTATTCGCTTAGATATGTGTCAATAACTGTAACTATAGGTTACGTTTACATGCTTGGAAACACTCCGACGATTGCAAGCTATCGACCAGTATACCTCACATATCCCTGTTAATAGGATTTTATTGTATTTTATCAGTTGTACGTCTAGTGTCACAAAAATGACTCTACCATTCAACAGTGTAGGCAACTCTTCGTGAATCGTCTTACTTGGGTTACACACTATTCCGATTTCCAACCGATGTAAGTTTGACTGACAGTCGGCTTACAAATGTAGACGGCCGTTAGCAAGATCACAGTAGACGTTTAGGTGGACCATCTGGTAACCTCTAAGCTGCCAACAATCTATTGTAAAGATTGACCTGAGCAGCAAGTATTGGGGACATGCCCAGTCAGAGGATCCCTTCAAAAGGCAGCTGGTTGACGGTGTGTTTAAATCCCCATCTTGTTGTTTGTCTGAACGTTTCTACGATTCCTGTGATCGCAGTTCAGAAGATTGCCATGAGTTCTTATACAGTGGGGAAATTTCAACTGGGCACCAATCACAAAATTGTTCCGAACTTGATTTCGCTTTTAGAGAACTTCTTTTGCCTCAAGGTGAAATTAACCTGAAAGCAATAGAACTCAGCCCGCAGCGGATGTAGACCCCTGAATTATCTCAGTACCTTTTATTTCGTTTGACTTCAAATGCAAAATAAATTATTGGTCATATGGGCTTCAGACACCTGACGATAAAAGTATACCCAAATTATTAATAAGGCGATCTAACGACTGTAAACATCCAACAGATTATGCTTTTTGTCCTATTATGGAATCAGCTGACACCTAAGTGGCCAGCTGATACTAGTGGCTTTGATGAGTGTTCCTTGTTGACATGTTTTTAGGGACGATATTTCAGAAAGGTGTTGCGGTCGTGTATGTTCGCTTCGGATGTACCCATTATCTGTTTAGTAGATCATTTGTGAGAGAAGTTCCTACAATTTTTGTAACCGTCCAGTTATGATAAGTTCTATACATTTCTCTAGCTTAAATTTTAGTCGGTTAGCTTTGGTATTGGCTGTCATCGTAGAGTGCACTTAACGCACACTCTCATACAACACCTACGATGCCTTAACGTAAAACGCAAAACATAGTCATAATTGTGGCAAACCAAATACATCACCAAGAACAGTCAGATGCCATAAATGAATCCAAAACTAACACAGGTATTCTGCTAACAAGGAGAAAGAGATTTCAAAGTTGCCCTACTAAGAAAGTCCCAGCAGGTTGATAAAACATCAAGTATATTGTCGTACTGATCAAAGTTTACTGAAACAGACAGAGGAAAGAATACAACAGCCATAGCGAACAAATTGTTCACATTACTTCACGAAACAAAGTAGTTATATGTGATTGACGCACGTACCTTCAAACGCACCATACCGATAAGTAGAGTCATTCGCCTACCCGAAAGTTTACAAAGACGGAATTCCACTAAGAATGATTCTTGACATGTCCCACTTGCCACATCACGCCTTAGCTCGACAGTTAGCGAAGTTATTGAAACTGCTCGAATCACAACAGATTTCATTCCCTTTGAAAGCTATTGTTTGCTTCGTCAAAGTTGCTGACTTGGCGAATATCAGGAAGCGCAGCATGGTTTTCTGAAACGTAACCTCGAATGGTTTTGAGTTCAATACTGTGACTGGTTGTCATTTTACTTTATCTGTAACTTTCGTTGTCACGTTTCTTTATTTCATCTTCTCCCCAGTTGACCAACGTTTACGTTGCAGTACACTTGATTGGCTGAGCTGACTACAGTATCTTATTGTTACGACGCTACATGTCCGTGGACTATTTTCCTCGGATTAACTGCTTAAATTGTACGTTTATTCTCATTCATTATTGCAGTTATTTGACGTTGTTCATTACAGAATCATCACGAGTTAATTGAGACCGTCTTTTCACATTGACAGACCTCGGGTGCATAAAGTCTGGCAGAACGTACGTCATGTCGATTTGTAAACCTAGCACTCACCTACAGTACCAGTGATTGTAACTGCAAGTTTAGCGGAAAACAAACCCTTTTTAAGCTTGACGCCTGAGAAACTCAATAGTTTGGCTGGCAGAGTTTCATTTACAAACAAACTTGAACAATTTATAGTAACTGTTTGTAGATGTATCCCGCAACCTAGGCATACATTTGCACTTTCTGAAAGGCTTCTACCTACACACCCTTTGCTTGCCCTAGAACTATATACTGGGATGCACAGTGATACCATCAATCAATTTTTGAACTAATTGCCGCTGTGGTATGTATGTCACTTTTCAATCGATACTACAGCAAACAACTTGTGGGATTTAAATCAGATGACTATTCTGTAAAACGGGTTCACCGTTCCGAAAAATGATGCAGAACTACAAACTTGTAGATTTCATATAGTGCATACATACCTCATATACATACCTCGTATACTAACAAAATTACCTGTGACCGGCAGTTCAAAGCTGAACAACCATGTAAAAGTAGCCAATGTACTCTTAAAAATTACGAATCTACACGCTTCGTACTGTGCATGTTGAACCATACCAGAATGTTGTGTTTTTTATGAACGGTACTCTCCTTTTATAGTAAACGAATATGTTATGTGTTGACACTAAACAGTTTTATCCGAGTAAATGTCCTCGTCAGACGACCTGTTTAAATTAACTATCTTACTTTCAAAATATTAACCTGAGTCGGTAGGTAAATTCAAATCGTTTTTGTATAACGAAATTCTGTGATGAGAAGTGTAAAGACAGAGTGCACTTCACCATATGACGCACTGAACTGATGTCCGAGTGACAGCTAATCGGTGTGGTAACCATATGGATTCACACTGCCTACACTCATCTGCAGCTCTCCTCTGTAGACAAGTCTGTGAGCACTTCATTTTCAGGACCTGTTTAACATCTGTTCTCTCATCGTTTCACTAGTGATGTACAAAGCAGTCTTTGCTTCATATGCCATCGTTTGAATATAGAGTACGTTAGTTTCATAATAAACCCCACTGAATACAATCAGAATAATTCGGCTTGGTCTGCAAGTGAACCAAAAACTCACACGGATGACACCATGCTTACCACGCATCTCTCAGTTCAATGCGTTTCTATAATTGCCTTCGTCTTTGAAACATCTTAGACTTGGCACATGAAAGGAACAACCTCAACTGTAAACGATCATCACACGGTAACCCTATCTTCAAAAGAACTGGGTGACGCTTCCTTTTATGTCAATGTGCATGTTTGGGGGGTGGGGGTGTACGTGCCTTCATGTTAAGTCCCGAGACAAATTTTGTTCAAAACTGAATGCTACTATAAAAGTCCGTTCTACAGACCGTCTACTCTTTTCCACCTGTCGTAGTATCTCAAGCGTAGCCACAACAGCTAGTATAAATGTAGCGAGGTGGAGCGATCGCATAATACTACTCAGTAATGAAATAGCGGCCTGCGTTTGGATATTAAAGCAACTGCGGGAGAAATACGAGAAGAATTACTGGAGTGCAGTTCGCTGTACATACAGGAACTGGGCATTGGCAACCGTTGCAAACGTGACGTCTTGGGATCAATGTTGTATGCACATGAGTTTGTTTGTTTGTCCTTGTGTTGAAGCTCAAATCTCATGCGTTAGTTTTTCGAATAAACTATCCTTGCGCCATTTGCATTCCTAGTTCACAACATAAATGGACTATGACCTAACCCTCTTGTCCCAATGGCCATCTTAAAATGTCTGCTCTAGCTCCGAGGGTACTGAGGTCTAAACGTATTCCCATCCACTCTGTGGGCTGCACCTATTGAATCGGGCCATAGAACCGGCTACACGGTACACAAAGTCGGTGCTTTCTAACATGAAAGCCTTGAGTTTCAACCTACATCCGTTAATCCTCACAGCTTCAGCTTTATCGGAGATGCTGCGATCACAATGTCTTCCATTCGGATTTTGCATCCGTAGACTTTTACAGCATCCGGTCATAACCAACTTAACCGGTTAACATGTAGTTAGCGGTAATCACACTGGTGCTGACAAGCGATAGTATCACTCCATTAATACAGTTGTCTAAGAAAAGCAAAATGACTTTTTCCCATGATAACTTTGAATAAAGAAGTCAAAAAACGTTTGTACAGCTTATCTCTCGAGTGAATTTCGTTACATCTTTTCAGATATATGATGCGTTCTGTGGGTTTATATAACAAAGTTCAATTAACGTTGTGAAGCCCAACGACAAAATTACTAACCGTTTACACACATTCGTGCGTAAATGTCAGCGCGCATCAGATACCAAGGCAATCTGTTACTGATGACCAATTCCTTCTTTACGCAAGGAGGTGACTTCCGTTTGTTGAGCACTGTCATCTCAGCGAACCGCGGAATCCTTCAACTGTTTGTTGTGTGACGTATCCCAAAGGCCTTTTACTGGAGTAACTGGAATCTACATGTCAAGTGTCAAGAGATCGATTATGCCGGTCGTCTTCATCTTGTCACGTCCCGACCTGAGTCCGACATTGGGGTATTCATGAGCGTTTTGCGTACCCATACTAGAATATGCTTACTGACCCGATTAAGTAACTGCCGCTCCGTTCTGTCTATGTAAGTTGCCGGGCCCTCATACGACAGTTTATAATTGATGGAAGATTTGGCATTCAGCAGTGGTTTCAGCAGCGGTGTTGAGATCTGGATGGTGATGAACAACATGGCCGATTCGGTTGCGTAGAACATGATTCACATAGCTGCTGTAAGACGGGTCTTCAGCAAAGCAATAATGTCGTCACTTTTGTAAGACAGATGAAAATAAATGTTCTGTTCTGGAACTGTCGAAGCCATTGCGGCAGCTTGCTTTTGTTTGCTGAGTTTCTCAAAAAATGTTAGTGAACCATCACTTTCATTGAGCACCGTTCTCAACGGCGACATTTCTTTTGTCAATGTTCCCCTCGAATAGACTCGTCTTGTGCGTCAAAGCAGGCTGGTTGCTAGACCGCGCGTTCAGGTACTGTGCCGTTCAAGTGTTTCCCTTTGACGGATCGCCGTACGGAGCTCTTTTCACGACGCTTCGTGAGAGTATCCAAAAACACCAAGGTATCAGTATGCTCGTGCTCAATGATAAAGTCAATTTTGGAATTCCGTTGGCTCATTGGGTTGAGTGTGTATGTTGATTTCTCCACGTTTTCCGTATGCAGCAATATATCGTCAACATAACGTAGCTTGACTGAAGACAGGATCCGCGTACTGCTTCAGGTGGGCAACAAAACTGTCGACTAATAGCGGGCCGTATGTACTGCCGATGGCAACACCATCTAACTGTGTATTGCAAGTCCCCGGAAGCAGAAATTGACCTTCGCTGTACATGGTAGTAGAAGTTGTTTTAATTCTGAGGTAAGCACCTTTTAATTGATTTGAGTCGACAAACTGGTAAATTATATCAATGTTCTATACCAAAGGAACATTTAAAAGCAAAAAGCTATGTCCATACTGGCCCTACGTTCGTTGCCACAAACTAAATCGTCGGCTGAGTCGATTAGGCCAAGGATATCACACATTTTTTCAACCACTGAATGCTTTACTGATTGAAGCAGTTGGGCCTAACACTATGCCAACTTGTGTTGTTTATGACGCAGAAAATCACTTCCAGTATTAGTGAATTATATCATAAATATCCTAGACTTCAGTCTTCAAGTATCTGGTGAATTTAGAAGAAAGTAGAGCATATCATGATGTGTACCTAATAACGGTTTCTTTGGAAGAGATGTGTCAACCTTTCAGTTTATATACAAACTGCACTTATTTCTGTACGATGTGTATGGTACGGTTGAACACATTTTTCCGAACGCGTATAATCAAACTGAATGATGACAGTTAGGGTGGGTTCGTTTGAAAATCGATCAATCAAAAAGTGAATAGTATCCACCAAATGTCAACTAGGGGATCGATAACGCAAAGCCAGTCTACGTACATTAAATACGGCAGGAACTGTCTTTTTTCATGTCCCTTCTGCGTCAGTTAATCGATAAACACTTACCCCCATGGTTTACTTTGTCCAGAAATGTGCACAAAAATATATAGTTTGTCGGGTGAATGCTTGAAACTATCTTGGCGATTTTATTGCTCACTGCTTTACAGTTTCAGTATATTTCACAATGTGGTTTGAAAAATAAAACCATTTGCTATGATTACTTTCATGGCTATCATGAACGATAGGGGCGTTGTGGACACTGAGTGATAAAGTACAACCGCATACAACGATGCTTCTAGTACGTTGGTAACCAGCACAAAAAAAATGTTTTATGAATAGACGCGGAAAACTCTAAAATGATGTTCGTAATTTCCGTTGAAATGCAACATCAAACCCATAAACACTGACAAATAGAAACGGAACTTTGCCAAGTGACATAGATCACGACTTACAAATATCACCGAATTAGAAACAGTGACCAACAGAATGCGAAATACCCTGCATAACGATATTCTACGCATTTTGCCTCGGTTGCTGTATTTAAAATTATTCATGCTTCTTATGGTTGGCTAACAGTAGAAAGCGGTGAAGACAGTATGTTTGATAATGACGAGATAGTGGCGCACTGAGTGTAGTAACATACTGACGTCAAATTACTCTGTGTTGCTATGGCATGAAAATCAGCGTTAGGGGGCCCACCCTGTTACCGTCCCAAGGCGCCTCCGTCGTGAGAAAAAACACTACTGACTCAGTCTTACTTAGCGGAACTGTTCAAATCGGTTGAAACTTTTATACCGCTATGCACATTTGCGATCCTAACTCTTTCTCATGATGTGTTGGGAATGTGTGGTTATGACGTGCCCTATACATACTTTGCGATTGTCGCTCTAGTCGCACCCGTTTTGTGGCGGAACAAAACTCCTTATTTTGAACGCGTCTCTTGGCTTGTCTTGGGAGCGAATACGGGGACAGTCGCGGTACTATTCGGGAGCGAGAATTCCGTGTGAATTATTACCGGGACGAGAATCCGATTTTATCGGGCGCACCACTATACCGAGATCGAACCAGTGTATCGTTTAGGGGGGTTTACAACACTCAGTTACCACCCAAAGGTTACAGGTTGAACGTTTATGGGTAGACTTAGGGAACTTATGTAGTTTGGAATGTCTAATCGCACCGAAATTAAACCTGTATTTTATCTACCAAATTTCGGAAATCAATGTTGAACGCAAAACAGGCTCATTTTTCCATGTTCAACTCCAAATTACAAATAGTAGTTTTAATGGTGATTGGTATCATGTACGAATGTGAACCTACACACAATCTGCAGCTCATAATTCTTTCAATACAGCTAGATGAAGTAATCGGTATTTATGTTCGTAATGTTCAATTCATGTTCGATGAAGTTGATTGTGTACAAGTTGATAGAGTCTCAATGAACAGTTCATCAGGTTGTGTGTTTGCGGATATGGTCATTGGCTATTTAGAGGAGTAGGATTCGCACGAAATACAACAGGTTCCGCTTAAACGAGTACGTGTAGATGATTCTCCCAATGGTATTGTATCCAAAGTTTTAGCTGGATGGCAAAATTGAATTTACTACCGGGACACGTGAGATAAGTTTAAAGTTAAGACCAGAGAAGAAATCACTCTCCCGGATTCCCTGTCCACCAGAAGATTAGACGGTTCGTTATCGAGACTTATGCACCATAGAAACCTTTGCTTGGTTGGGTGCTTCCATTTCAGCAGCTCCCCCTCAGTTCACACAAAGACGGACATGTACGCACCTTGTTCAACAAAATGCACCTAAGTGTCACATCTTCTAATTGGGAACCAGATAAACAATTTTTCCATGTAAGGCTGTTAGATAGTGGCTATCCTTCACACTCACTTTGGCGAATATACCAACTCTGTTCATACCACGGAATATATGTTATCCACGTTCATCTTTCTGAAAGGATAACAGTTCAGATTTTCTCACACACAAATTCGTGTGGGCAATCAGGCGAACATGTAACTCCACGAATCTCGTGAAGATTAAGGAATCTACACTGTTCTCCAAGACGAATTCGTAACCTTGGCTAAAGTGTTAAACCCACAACGTGTTGTGCTCCTTAATTTGAAGCTGCCTCTACGTAACAGAAAACTTGCACGCTTGTCAGAGCTTAATGTTTTTAATATATGTCCCATGACAATTATCCCCTGCAAGGAAAAGGTGACAGATATTTCCATGCAAGCGAACAATTCACTTTTCGTCTATGCATGTCTGTACATGAACATAGTCGTCATGGGAACTGATAAATATCGAACGCACTTTACGTTAGTGACTGGCTAAAGGGTCATCAGTCGTATGGGTTGATTGATTGATTGTGTTCTCCCTCTCCTTGTGCATTTTGTTGTTTACACAAAGCGCTAGTCAGATCTATCACAATAGATAGTCGCTTGTCAACCCAGCCGGTCCACAGATTGCTTCCGAACCACCTACAGTACGTATGATGACCTTTACGATAGTTATGACCGATTCCGATCAAACCTGTATGACTAAGCATTGTTGGTCCATTTCAGACTCCATAATAAATTGAACAATCTAATATTTAAAATAACAATTTGCATTTCCGGGTACCAACGATGCCCAAGTAGTAGAGTGGTTAATAGTATGTTTACCTAAGACGGGAACGTAACCAAATAGACTTTCAAGCTGGATATCCGGTATATCCTTCTATGTTTCAGTTGTTATCTGTCAAAATAGAAACTTGAAATTGTTGACACTCTATTAATCAAAAAAGAATAGCCAAAATAATTTTTCATGTATTATGTAGACTATCAACGTGTTCAAAATTTGGATTACGTTATTCGCTATCAGAATCTCGTATCGAACTATTATGGGCATACATTTTTAGAATGATATATATTATTGCAGCGTTCACTAAGCAATAGATGGAATATATGTACTTGACTAATTCAAGGGAATTTCAGATGGTACAATATACACTTTTCTATATTAAAAAGCTTTACTATTCTAGCTATCTGTAGAAACTTCAATAATAAACATTCGCGATTCACAACCACTTCAGAACGGAATTGTTCGTGCAATTGTTTTATGTTTCAACGGTCTGATGTTAATTCGGATAAAATAAATAGCACTGTTGATGCTCACAACAGTTTGCACAATTCGGACAATACCGATAACCTCAAGTGATCCACCGATGTCAATGAGAACTGTCCCAAAGAAGAGTACTGTTCGACAAGTCAATTCATTGCAAAGAGTCTCTGCTTTGTTAAAATATATGAAGGGCTCTGAATGAAATATTGTTTTAATGTCATAATACTTCTACACTGTTTGCTAGACAGTTCTCTATTGTACCTTGAGTGACATTAGGATCCCGGCTTTAAACAGATCAGCGTTATCAATACTCACCGTTTAGAATTCGAATGTCTATACACCAAGCTGTTATCTGGGTAAATGCCTAACGGTTGTCAAGCGTTAATACTAGTGTCCGCGACTGCCTTTTTAACCATGTTTTCATGAACCACACGGCTGGTGATTTTCTTGTTGACAAAATATCTCAATATTTAAAATGAAATGATAAATCGTTGAAACTTATCATATCAAGTCCAGAAATGCTTTCTTTAAGAGCTTTTTCGCGCTGGATTTCAGGTGCCCGTAAGACGATCAGGTACATGCAAATCTTTCCGAAAATGAGTCAAAAAATACACTTTCAGGTGTAGTTTGATTAAAAAAGCCGAATAATACAATATGTATGGGTATGCACGTATCCATACTAGTGATCAATGGAGTCGCCCATCAACAAGCGAAACCATGGTTATGTTGTGTGAATTATGACACATATTTGGAAGGCTCACCCTGCAGAAGCGAAAGTTTAAAAGCTTCGCTGAAAAATGAGTTAGCAGACAGGTAAGTAAAAAATGTGTTAACAACCACACAGTCTTTTTCGGGTAGGGAAAGACGTATTTGGTCCAGATGGTTAACAGCATGCAACAATAGCTGTAATCGATATCCGTGTTATACAATGTTATCGTCTGGCTGATATTCATCGACATAGGTATCTTTGTACACATTATATTCTCTATCGTCATCTGTCAATCTATCCACACCAAACGCATCACGGACCTCACGATCAGCATCACTTTCTCTGTGACCCGCAATATGCTGTTCACTTTCCATCACACATTCTCTTGCGCCTGTGTCATCCTCCCTTGTTGATGTCAACGGCCGGTTCACAGAGGATGATTGTGAATCGCTGCGTCCGCCAAAGTTCTGCACGGATCGACGATCACTCAGACTATACTCCCCGCCATCCGATGATCGCTGGGGAATCGGTGGTGGTGATTCACTTCTATCTCTTTCTCTGCTATCGCGACTGTATCGAGATGAATCGTGCGAGTGCAAGGACGGTGGTTTTCTAGTGGAGGTCAAAAGGGGAACCGCAAAACGATCAGAAGGATGTATCATCTCAGTTGCCATCATCGTGGCGGAATATCCAGTTTGAAGCAAGTGCTTTCTACGTTGCTCTTTATGGGACAGTGTATGAACTGATGAGTCGCCTGTCAACGGCGTTGCTGTTAATGTTTGTCTGCTACGTGAAGATGGTCTGACACGTAAAGATCCGAGTGGTTTAACAGCTTGCCCAGACGTCTGCCTACTGTATTCCGTGAGTCCTAAATCCTGTGTTTTATCACTCCCCGTTTTGTCTCCAGTACCGCCAGATCGTTTCTGCCAGTATGCATTCCATAATTCACCTACTACATCCCCAGCAACCAAATCGCCATAGTTTTGTGCAATAAGTCTTAGTATGAACACCCCATCTGGACCAAGGTGATTCTCCACGAACTGTTTGCAGCAATGAACACTGCGGTTGTACTGACGGATTGTGATCAGCTGGTGCCGGATCCATGCAAACCGACAATTCTGTGTTCCGATGCGAGAAATCCAAACAATTATACTGACCAAGGTGATCAGACCCACAATAAAAAACCAGAGCCATAAAAAAATGTAAATCTTCTCCAGAAACATGTTGATTGGCAGCACACACTGAAGAGTGTAACTGTAATCAAAGAAAATTAAGCAAAAATTATGATTAGAATATTACCATGTTTAAAAATATACAGTAAAACAAGGTCAAGTATGAAATGTAAAATGTCGTCAGCACGGAAATTTTATTCGCACCTTAAACATTGTTAAAATACAATGCTCAGCTAGAATGCGTAAAGACGGCCATAAAGTTTGTTAGCTTCGAACGCGAGGCTAAAGGGATTAAGACCTTAAAACAAACTTTTGCTAAGCTGGTTTGATGTAATATGAATAGAACCGGGATCACGGTTTAGAGAAGTTGTTGTCATACACCCAGCCAACTCGGTCTTTTGCACACACAAGTAGAAGGTAACACTCTTTTTCTCTTTCTCGGTAGTTTTAGGTTTTTTCAGAATAAATCCAATTGCTATCTATCAATTTGTAGCCGTCTAGTGGTATTATTTCTCAGCATGTAAATTGGTGTATTCAGTCCTCTCTTCACGCTCCTTATGATTCTTCACAATCCTTTGACAGATCATCATAAATCACATCCAGTCGCAATCAACATAGACATCTCAGACAACCTTTTCAAAAAAAAACACCGAACTCGAGTTTTGTTCTTGGTGTAACTCATCAGTAATGCTTGGTCCTGCCTCAACCGGAATTGGAACTTTGCTTAACGTTCAAGTGTGGCAAAGTTGATAACAATTTCATCATTGAAGCCAAGTTAAACGTGATCGAATTATCACTCACGATCGCTTGGTAAAATTTGGTTACCCGATTGCCCTAGGAGAAAGTACAATAATCGAAGGGTGTGATCAATTGTGGATGATGTTAGGTATGTACAATGATCCTCGATTAATTACACTACCTTTACTATGCTATTTCCTTCCATGTTACTCACAGTTCTACTCGCATGTCTACTTGTTTTATTTCACATCATCTGAAATCTTGTTTCACATTTTTACCGCTCTGACTTCACGTAACAGTTCCACACTCTACTATTTTTTATGTCTGTTGGCCATACACTGATTGCATTAGATATGCCGTGGTAACAAGCAAGATTTATATGAACAGTCCTTGCACAAAACAATGCGCATTTAGGTGGTATCGTTGCTTCAACTTTTCAAGTTTGCCACAAACACTCTTGCCTTCAAGTAAATGGTTTAAAAGTTTCATGTTCTGGGCAGTTCACTCTGAAGTGAAACTTACCGTTGAGCACATTTGCAATTCGAGTAAAAGCAATAAACAGTATCGAGATATTGAAATATGCTTTCGGAAGAAAAAATAACATTTGACGACTTACTTATGTGGGTGAGTAAATTAGTGAATATCCAAACGGTACAATACTGCGGAATCAATGGATGTGAATAATTTAAGACTGACGAGTAACATATATGGCTTGCATATACTTCTCTGCCGAATGTCGATTTTCAGTTGAGCCTTAATGAGTGAAATCGCAATGCTCTGCGTGGCACTGTGCATAATTTCTTAATCAATACGTGGTCCTACCTGTATTGCTGGCCAGCATATTCAACTGCTGCTCCACAAAACGAGCTACCAAATTAGCTTAATATTTCATGATAAACTAGGAATTTTACTCCAGACTGTTCGTTGACATTTGTCGTGTGCAGACAAATTGTTTAGGTTATCAAGTTTGCGTTATTTTTATGGATCACGTAGTTAGACCAATGACTTTTCCAAACATAGCAAGAATCAAATAAATAACATTTAGCTTAAATCTTCTAAAGAAGACGCATGTCCACTAAAACCCACGTAACAGTCACGTACATCAAATAGACAACCTTGTTTTCACTTTTAACCTCATTGTAACTCACCTATAGAAGATACCTTTATCGTAGGGACAAACTGTCATATTAATGTCTTGTTAGGTATCAGGGTCAGTAAACGAATGGCTTTAGTCAAACATCTCCCGATGACAGCCTAATACAAGCTGAGGTCAGCAAATGAACATGTCAGAAGAAATACGGTGACCTCCGCACAGAAGTGGCTGTTCGAAAAGTATTTGTGAGTGTCAATGTTACTCACCTTTTCGGATAAGATACTACTTTAATCTTCCGGAATTAAAGGTAACTGCCAGGCATCGATTTAACCGTACGCTTTTTGACGTTATTTGTCTTCATCAAGCAGAAACCATTACAAAACATATTGCGCAAGTTATCATGAATACAGATTGAACAAACCGCTCTCAGGTATACTAATACTGAATACCCATACAACTAAGGTTATACGTACATATGTGACATTTTCCTAATTTAGACCGATGGCGATAAGCCTCGTATAGAATACGGAGTAACGCTCGGTGTTAAGAATGATGAAGACTTTTAACATACAGGAACACAAAAATCCTTAGAAGTAAAGAGATGTTTTGGCGAACAGTCGGTTTTCGGTTATTCATCATCGGGCCAATTACATAACATTTTATATCATCATGGTTGTTAAGCGATCAAAATCAAAAGTAATTAGTCACATAATTACGTCACGAGATTGTGAACTGGAGGGCAATTAGGTGACAAATTTGACCACCGGGAGTGTCAAGTCAGTCAAAAATCATTTATCTTACTACAGCCCTTCAACCAGCTTAATTACAACAGCTGTTTTCTTAGGAGTTATACTTCAAATGTCCTGTGGTTATTTATATCATCTAAGTACACCTGGTAATGCATCAACAAAAGCCAAAGGATAACGGAGAACTTTGAAGAGTTCTAGAGTGGAAATAAGGATTTCTCACAAAGCTCTATTTTGTTTTTGCTGTGACAAAAAACACGCTATTAAAGATGTGGCATTTTATTTGGTTGAGTAGGCATCGAATGATAAAGATGATACTTCAACACACTTGATGATGTCATTTTCACAGAAGGGTTCCGTGTTAAACACTGGGTAGATCACTTTTATTCTGCGGGCACAACGATAAAAAGTCTTTTGAACATGAGCAACCAAGAGATATCACAGTTCATTCAAATGACACGGAAAACTGGATAGGTCCATAATATGGAAAATTATCGTTTGTTTATTCCGTCTACACAGAGAATACATATAAATATTTTTCATATACCGAAATTTTCAGTACTGTGCTAAATATTACGGAATTAATGGTTTATGCACGCTTCAAATGTTTATGTACATGGATGTGATGAGTTTGTTACATATTTTAATTGTACAGGTTTGGCCGAAATAATTTAATGGATGACCTATTAATTACTACTGCTCAAACTCTAATTATGAGAAGTAAATGTCAAATGAACAGAAAGCTGTCTGAAATTACTTAATAGGTTGTTTGTTTGAACTGTACGGTTTTCTTGTGGTGTTTTCTTGAATAATAAATTGCAGTTGGCTATACGATGTAAAAATAGGTAGATTTGGAGACAAAATGAACACTGTAAAAATGACATACATTTAGCAAGATACTAAAGCATCAAGCGTCATACATGATGCTGTGTGCCCAAGTATAGCTTTAGTTTTGCTGGCACTTTCCTAACCTCAAGCACTTTATTCCTGGCGAGTCTAATGAGTATTTCGACAGTATTTACCTTAATTTCTGTGTAAGGAAAGACTACCGTTTTCTATGTTCTATCCATAGCAAAAGTAGTTCTTATTGGATGATTGATTAGTTCATGATCTTGGAAGAGAGTTACATTCCTACTTCATGAACGCAAAGCTTTTGAGATCTTTATAGTTCTGACCATATCCAACTGATTCTACCTTTGCTTGCATACAGTTTGTTTACTCTACAATTGTCTGTAGCTACACAGTATGTCCTTTGAACAAGTTTGTGTTGCCAAATATCGCAAACTGCCTTACGAACTCAAGAACACAAATGTTCATAGAAAACTAATTTCATCTGATTTAATAAGGACCACATATACCCAATCACTTTTGGTAAAAATGGTAGAGTCTGTTTAAACAAACTTCTGAATCCTTGTTTAACTGTACAACCCAGTTGTGAATTGGTAAGGAAAACTTTCTGGATAGACCCAACAACTATGATTTTATCTAAAAGCAGATGACAATCGGCGAAAGCGAAAACTATCATTTCGAAAACAGGTATAACCAAAATAGGGTTAACAAACTCTGTCTTGTGATTAGCGTATGTAAAACGGTTTCAGTCACATTCAAGCACTTTTTTGATGTACAAAAGGCGACGATTTGCTGGTTCGCTCCGATTTGCTTATGTGAATGAAATTATGGACACGCTATACTGCACCGTTTCAACTAGTTAGTGGAAATGTATTTAATGTTTCGAAATCATTATCTTGAAAAACAGTTTAGCTAAGTGAAGGTCAACATTGCTGGTTGAACCAACTTTTGCATAATATGTTAAATGTTAGCCTACCGGAAGTGATAGATTACAGATATTGAAAACAAAATTCCAGTGATACATAATACGCCTTCAAACTCGACAGTAAGCATAGTCATCTTATTTTGATCACGTTGATATGGTGCTGTCTAACTTAAAAGGCCATTTCCGCTGCCGCACTATATATTTATCATTACTAATAAATGATATATCTATACATCATTGATCACTGTATTTCAATTCTTGAAGCATGAATTTTGTGTATATTTAAAAATTGTGATAAACTGTAACCTTCATAAACTTCTGCAACCCAAAATTTTTACTAGGATAACTGTACAGCGACTTAGATGCTACATGGGGTTTTGGCTAGAATTATTTGAAACCTCTATTACATGTTATGAACCGTTTATATCTTACTCTATCTGCGAAATCCGAATCCCTCTAAAATTGAAAAAGCGTTGTATTTTGTGGTCATCCACATTTTAAGAGTTATAAGAAAATGGTTCGCTTATAAATAGTGAGTAAACAAATTTTAAAAAATTCGCCTGCAGTTAGTTAGAGCAGTCCATGGATAGTAAACAAGATCTATGGCGAGAAAAATCTGTCAGTACACACATGGACTTTTCATTTGTAACACCCTTTCCAGTCGACACTTCTCAGTATGCTCTCATAGGCCAAGTATCCCAATCAGCCTAGATATTCTTCTACGTGTTATAACGTCTTAAAATTGGCGAATGTTAGACAGCCAACCACTGGAAGTCCCAGTCTGTCTTCAGTGGAGAATTTGTCAGACATTTTGCGACCGTAACTTATTCAACCGCCAGCGAAAAAGAAACCGAACTTGTTGCATACAGTCAATCATACGAATAGTTTTCATATGTCCGACTGCGCATATATCTTTGCGGATAAGTTTGTCCCTCTATATCTGGCCTGCAGGATTGAAATACTCTAAAGGACTCATTCAAGCAGTAGTTGATGATATACACCCTGCTGCCTAAAATGATAACCGGTCTTTTGTTGCAAGCCCATTACACCGTTCTTTCGGAAGTTTGAGAAAGCATGTCGGTTACTGCTTGACCAGATGCGTCTTACTCTGACCACTCTCAGTTTTTCCAAAGTTGAGTGTGTCGGATATAGTGAGACTGTTTTTACCCTGTTAAACTGTCTTACCCTTCAATCCACGTTCTTTCTGTTAACTAATTCCTACCGAAGTCTCATAGGGTTGTCTAGCCAGATAACCGTTTCTGACGCACAACTTTACCAAAAACAGTAACAGTGCTATTAATTGTGCGTTTCACGGTCACCGTGATTATTCAGACGTTCCGGTCACAAAAGCATGCCTGCTTCAATATTTGACGTACACAGCCTCATCCTTCCCAGCCGGCTGAGCCGCTGCTTAAGCCTGATAATCGAGGTCATTCGATTCCACGGAATGCGGGAAGATGCTGAGGATAGCTTTTCAGAATTAACAATTTCAGCCACAGATATCTCATCACGTACTTCAAGCAAAACACCGAAAAACAGCTTTTTCAACCACGCAAGTGAGATCTACTTCCAGGCAACTCATCTTCAGTGTATGCCCTAATAGCAGCCCAGTCAAAAGACATCTTAGACCGTTTATAAAGAAAAACCCATAGACTTAGATACTGAGATTTGTGTAGCTTGTGATTCTGATATTTTCTCAAAGTTTGTAGCTCTTCCAAGTGGGAATACTTATTCGTTGCTCAGCAGTTCGATACTTAAGTGAACCTGAATAAACCGCGAATGAACCTGATAGCTGCCTTACACATCCTCGTGACTGTACAGATTTCATGAGCCAGATGGTAAGCTGCATTCACCCACTCAAATGGATCACGACGATGCATACTCACCTAATCTTCACAACAAGGCGAAGAAAAAAGCAATCAAGTATAGAAATACAAGGGTGGCTGACTACTCTGAGCAGCAACGGTGTCTGACCAACATCGGCACCGAGAAATAATTGCTACACTACACAAGCATGCGTGCAAAGAAGATACGAGGAGCATCACCAATGAGTGTAAGAGCATTTCTAAATATGCTGCTTTTTCAAATACTACATTTTAAGACCAAGAGCCCATAGAAATTTCAGGGCGTTAAACTAGATGGACTTGAGTTCGCTGATTTTATTTTTTCAAACCCATATATTAACTCACCATTATATTCTAGTTAATAGCGATAGAAGTGCGGTTGATCACATCATGAGTTGTACGTATAACAAACCTTTCATGTTTATGCTATACTTAGTACTACCCACGGTGCAATGGTTTTCCAAATCTCCTGGCATACGCTACTGAAGAACTGTTCATAAAATTAATTACAGTGGTACACAGTAACGGGAAATACATATATGAATCAACACCATTGTAAGCAAAGTTAGTATGACCGCAAGCCAGTGGAAATGGGCTGGCTGACTCGGAGATTGCCAGTTTGGATCTCTATCCTCCTATCCTCAAGTAGACAGTAGTAGTAAGCATAAGCCCAATAATAGAAAGTTAGTTGAAAAGTACAAACTAAAATAAATTACTGTCAGTTGCGATCACCGCTTTAAGTTTGCAAGTGAAAATAGAAGAATGCTCCTTTTTTGTCTCAAGTTACGACCCATATAATTCAACTGATATTTACTCATATTTCTTTCCAGTGGATGATATGAGTTTGATTCTTCTGCACTTGTCACTCCCACAGGATGAAGCATCTAGTACCTGTAACCGACTATGTTGTCGTCTGTGACCGAATTATGGAAATGGATAGTTGGTGATTGTGACCATATATCTTCACACGATACATTACAAACGAACAGTAATAGTCGTGTTGCCTCTGGTTGGCGTCAGTTAACGGGAAGCGTTACACATCACTTCATGTACAAGATATGCTAGAGGCTTAGCCAACAGCTGGGAGATTGCAGTCAGTTTACTTGCTTATACACTCCCCGTCAGCAAACATTTCACTGCTCCCCAAGATATACTTCAACCAAAGTCGAATTTATCGGCCGGTTTTTGTTTTTACAGGATCGTCAGATTAAAAATGCAGAGCCCCTTTCTAAAGTGACTTATTGTCTCAGAGACCAATCCCTTGAAGCGAACACCTTTTGATGTACAGTAAAACTGATTCAGAGAACGTTCTTTTGAACCGCCAATCACAAGACTCTTACTTGTGCTGCTTTTTATCGTGCAACGCCTTACAATGGACACCCCTCTTATAAATTCCAATAGGGTCATAGCCGTTTTACATTTGTTAACATAGTGACCAATTTCATTACGCACGACGGTCGTGTTACTCACTGAAAGCCATCTGAATAGAAACAGTTGAAAGTCGACATAAGCTAAGGTTCACAATAGTGATCCAAATGTATTGGATCGTTCACAAAGTCTGCTTTAACCTTTTGTTGCTCCAGGTTTTAATCTCAGTTTAGTTCATGCCACTCCTTGTAAAATCAGCCCTTTGTTTAATTTTAATTTATGGCCTGGTGCGAATTTCTGCCTATCAGCATTCTATCTTACGTTCTGTGGACACCTGAGGACCGAGCAACGATACAGTTTTGTGCACCGGTCGAGTATCAACAGTGCTTCTGGAGTTGTATTTAAAACAGTGTCATTGAGTGCAACAACTGTACCCCCAAATGATAGTGAGGCCTGTTCAGATTGAACCATCGTAAATGGGTATGCAAACAGCTCATGCCAAGCCAAGATAATCGAACGTATCTGACACCACAGGAATTTATGCATTCGGGTGAAACGGCAACCAAAGCATTTATCTAATTGTTATTAATTTTTTGACCTACACAAAGCGCCCAAACTGCAGCCAAGTTGAATGTAACGTCGTAACAGTCTAAACAATCGCGATTCGATCACATCATCTTGAGTACTATATTGTTTGTGTACATCTAAGATAACTTTCCAATCAGCACATGAATGTAAGTTTGCCAGCTACTGGAAAAATCAATCGACAGCTTGCGTACCTTCAGTGCGAACCAGTAATTGATGAATCCACTAGCAAACCAAAAAGTCAACATCCTGGTGGTTTAAAAAAGAAAAATCGTTTCAGTTTTGAAGTTAAACAGATTACTAATTAGTGGTTGTGAACAAACGTAGCAATTGTCATAATTTGGTTAAGGCAACCCAATAACAATATAACATATATAATATAGAACATGTATAACAATAGATAAATAGGTCATGTTTGCTGTTGTTGCTGCTACCGCTGCTGCTACTGGCGCTAGGCAATGGCAGGTCTGTCTCATCCACACGTAAGTTCCAACAAAACTGAACCAGTATTTTGCCACCCAAAACGCCATGTTCTTAGAACCACTAGGTACAGATATTCTTTAACCTGTGAAGCTAAAGTAACGTGAATGCTTCTTTCGCCAAGTCTCAGAAGTGTTCAATCCAGGGGGAGTGGTGTGTGGAACACTTGAAGAAGATGAGGTTTCTTTTTTAACGGCGCCCTGCTAACTGTAAATACGTTTACCTAATACAATCTGGTTAATACCTTTATCTTGGAATGTCTTGAATACCTCAATAAATCAGCCATGTGTTTAGAAATGTAGATTATCCGTCCCAAAGAAGAAAGTGAACTAGACTGTGAACCACATGATGTGGAAAGAAATAAGGCTAGTGGGAACTGAACGTCTGACCTAATGCTCCAAATGCACATAGACTTTCAGCTATCCTCTTTCGTAAAGAAGCACTGGATTCAAGTTTATCTATCGTTGGTGGGTGTCAGAAAAGCACATCCTTGCTGTGTTCCACATCTGAATTCCAACCACGCATTAACAAGGTAACTGCGTTGAGCACTGTTCCATTGATATCATATTAGTCATGACGGGAACATCGCAGATAAATTACCAGCCAAATTTTCTCGTGATCCATTACCGATCGTCATCAATTATTAGCTTATGTCACCAGACATACCTCCTACCGCTTATCAGCATTAATAAGACGCTTGCTGGTGTCTAGTAGGTCCATGTTTTAAGAGTATACCATCCTCGGTAGGTCCTCTTTTTTCTTTTTACTCAGGTGAATGTTTAAGTCTTTTGCGCTGAGCAGGTCAAAGAATGTCAAAGGAATGAAATGAACGCAGAAGCGAACACTTTAACACACCAGGACACCCCACGTACAAACGCCCCTTAACTGACGAGCGGCTTGATCTTTTTTAGATTGAAAAGTGTCACGAAGAAGTTACAGAAATTTACCTCTTTTCGTATGACTTGACTCCAACTTAAAAGAAGGCGAACAATACATGACATGATAATAAGATACCTCAGGATGTGCTAGTTATTTTATCATGAAACAGTAGCTTGTAAACAAGTGTGAGCAGCTGAAATATGGGCAAAGTAACTGTTCTTTCACACTACTTTTACACACACACACACAGTAGACCAACAGATTCCTTTGTTCCCTATGAATGGTCACTGTAGGGGGAGAAACACTATATTCCCAACTTTGGAGTGTTGTCAAATACTCAGATGTTCGACAACTTTGAGTGGTCTTTTTATCAACTATCTACGCCTTGCTACGAAAGAGTGAATGTCATTTGGCTGGATAATCCATTTTGCAGATGCTTTTCTAGCTCAAACCCAGGGCGTTACTTCATTGAGGTAGGTCATAGTGACGATTCTGACAAGTCACTTGAAACATCAATCATTTTTTTCTAGACAAGAAAACAGGTTTTTACACATAGACCAACAACAGGACTTCCTAGTGAGAAAATCTTAGACAATTAATTTCTCCCCTCCTGAAACAATAACGCAGCTTCAGAAGTAAACAGCAACTTTTACATCTCATACTTAACTCGGATCATTGAAATGCGACCATTTATAATTCAACACGTTTACCAAAAACTCATACAAAATAAAGTAATAGGCTTACTAATGACTCTGAGCTAGTTTGCGTGCTTCAAAATCGCAAAAAGTCACTCGTGGAAAGTGTCCGGATTCTTCCCATTGTCTGCCACGGGCTAAATCGTAAAGGACACGTATTCCGTAGAAGTTATACTGTACGCCTGTATAATACTCGAGTAAATACACCTGGCCAATCACGTTACACAGGTACAGTAGCTTCACAACTGAATGTAAGCGTACAAGAAAGTTTCCCTGATGACCTCCACAAAAGCGGTTGGAGCGGATTCTGGGTTTGATGTGATTAATACCCGGACTTCCTATTTCTTTTGTGCTGCAGTAATACTCAGGATTCATTCCCGATTCAGTGGCGCTTTGTACATTCACTTTATCTGGTTTTGCATTCGATTCGAGTGGTCTTCGTTCATAAATGGGGTTGTTCCTTTTCATAGTGTCACGTGTGTTTGTATCAAGAAAATTAATGGAAGTCGAAGGATTACGCGTGGAACAAATACAAAGTCGTTGTGATGGACAGCAACATTGTGAGGTATTGCATGAAACTCGCCTACACGTGTCAATCAATCCATCACACAAACATGAAAAATTGAAGTTTTCGGTAGTATTTTTTCGTATCCTCTGTTCTCTCAAAAGTGTGCTGTTTTGACTTTGATTCAGCCTTGGAAACAGAGGTGGAGGAAGTGAACTCTTGGTATTAGACAATATATCTTCTGGATTATTTCTCGCATTCGTGTCCTGAGCTGTTGTAGAATTTACAGGCACAATTCTGGGCACGGTTGCTGGTGAAGTTAGCGGTGAAACGCACTGATCCTCACGACTGATGTTTACTAGTAAATTTGCTAGCCTCAACTCTCGCTGTCGCATCAGACACATGTCCAGATAACGAGCTAGCGTTCGAACTGATTTAGTGGGTGCAAAACTGGACGTTGTGGGAGCTCCGTTCTGATGAACAAAATTGAAGATATTTTGAAGAGACAATCGCGTGATATTTGGCTTCAAGGGTTCCAAAGTCGGTTGGGTTGTCGTCGTATCCGTTTCTGTTGGAACTGCTAATGCTGCTTCAGAAGCTAATTGCATAATCCGACGAAGCTGTACAGAGTTAGAAATAATATTTTTTAAATAATGTCATAGTAAATGAACACTCGTAAGAATGATCATCTGGCTCTATTTAATTAAAAAACTAGTAAATCGGTTTAGCCCAAATTTAGGTTTGTGGTAGTGAATAAAAATGGCTTAACTTCTTTATTCAATTGGACCCAGATGGCAGATGTGATTACAAAAAGTCTTAACAGAGTGAACACACTGACCCTCATTGATGTGTGTATATGAGTTACATTCCATTTGACACCTTGTAAAGAATCACAGCTGGAGAAGACCATACAATGTTAAAATCGATGGTCATGCCTACTCATTTGGGTGACCGTCACAGGTATTTTAAGTTCTCCCCTTGGTTGTGTGAGAGGGTGTGATGATTAATATTGCCCAAAAAGATGTATGTCGACGTGCGCTTATCTTCTTCGGATATTGCATATTACTAGCCACAACATAATCAGCTTTAACCCGGTAGATTTCAGATCATGGTTTAAATGACCCAATGACCAACACTGCGTCTGGATTTGCTCATTCAAAACAATATTCAGTTACTCAGGCTGATATATCGCATACGACAATCCCTCGGAGGAGTTCATTATAAAAGTGGGCATTAACCTCAATACAGACATAGCCAACAACGAACAAAACAGTAAACTGAGTGCAAGCCATCAAATCTAAATAAACCACAATGACGAATTTAACCAAGCTTATACACTGTGTTATGCAACATAACCCGAATGCATCGATTAGATAGTGCGAACAAACTGGATCGTACCTGTTCAGTGGGGCGGAGAATGGGAACAAAAACAAAGCGTTGGTAATTTCCGATAATACTTGAGGACCTACAGTGACAGGCTCTCTAGTTGAGTCAAACAAACGAACAAATGCCCAATGTAGCACCAAGGAGGAGCTGTTGTGCTCGTAAGCACAGCCCCATCACCCCCACTGCGTTACAGTTACAGCCGTTATGCTTCAGGTACGTCCTTAATATGTCACAGGAAGTTGCTAGAACTGAAGAAATTTACCGTGAGAACACAAGTTACCATTACATAATCTGAATGCAATCGATTCGTCAGTCACGAAAATGCGCTAACGGATTGTCTTAGGTTGAAAGATGACAACTTTGTACACAACCCGGAATGCACTGATGACGTCAATGCGACCACTGGGCCACAGTAGCGTTAGTAAATGATTCACGGTGACCGGTTCGAATCCAATCTAAATGACTTTCCATGATAATTTTGTTATGGGGCTCGTCATATCACCAACACACTCTGCAATGTCTCGTGACAAATTTTAATGTGGCCACTGTAATCATGTTATTTTGAAAAAGAACCATTGAAAACAAATATTCACCACATCGCTGCCTTTGTTTCAATGAGACCTTCCAACAGTAAGGTGCTATTAGTATTTTATGGATATTTCGTTCATTCTTCTTCCACGTATATCGTGCCTTATCTGTTCTGTCAATGACACATTCACCTTGATTACTCGTTACTTTAATGGGTTAAATGTCATCCTGCCACCAGCGTTGTGATACAAACCATTGAATGAATGGTCGTGTGCTTGTCAATAGAGTTTAGTATCACTGGTAAAGAAAATCGCATACGATTCATCAGAATTATTACGTAGATCGTTTCATGTTGCGCTATCAATATGCATAAACGACTGCTTACAAAGAGTGGAAGCAATGTGACAGAAGGTTTGAATCGCTGACGGATAATCTTATCTGACTGTGGAAATTCGCTTGAGACTGCAACACGGATGTTTTCTGACAAGCTGATCTTGTCCGATCAGTTTCTCAATAGGTGGCAAATCGTAAGTGAAATCTGTCAAGAATCCCACTTTGCCGGACTCGCACATAATTTGCATGTGAATGATGGCAGCTACCTTCAGCTTGGAACGTTGCCTACCTTGTTCACAATGGTGATCTACCGAAGTATTGCGCCTTTTGCATAATCTACAAGCTAACTGACAGTAACGAAGATGTTTATTTCAGTAGATTATATGAACTTATAAACATCGGTTGGATACGATAACGCAATATGCCGATGACGCAAGTCAAAATTCTAGCTTGTTCATTCCAAGACAAGACGTGAAAACGGGCCACGTTTTTGACGCCGTCAACTTGTTTAACTTGTTACCTCGTCAAAATGGCCCCCAGACTGCTTCACTGTATGACACAATGTTGTTCAGTACTTTCCTCCTGGTCCTGTGTGTGTGTATAAAACTGTCTCAGGTTGCTCACTTTTTGTTCGTCTATACAGTGGTGATCACTGTTGTTACCTGTGGATTTTAAGTGTAGCTGGTTGAAGAGAGTAACCAAAGTGTTAGCATCTCAGAATTTGTCATATTTCGTTATTGCTGGACTCGAACAAGAGGATTCGGTGTTAAAAATTCCATTTCAAACTTGTCCATTTTCAGTTGCAACAATACAAGGTAGCAAAATATTACGTGTATAAAACCAATGAAATTTTTCTGCAAATATTAACGAATTATTGTCGACATTCAAATGAACTCATATTTGAATAATCGTGTGTTGATACTACTTTGAAGTAAACAGGAAAATTCATTTGCGTTCAGTTGCCAAGCGTGGTAAATGGTTGAGGTATGTTTTAATATTTTGCCCGATTCCATCGCTTTGACGGGAAACACAATAAAATTCTGCCCTTCAACTTTTTCAGATGAAAATGACGTTGGTTCTTGAGCAGTATATATTAATTTCTTTTGTAATTATCTCTACTCATCTTAAAAGAGCCAGTAAAAAGCGGTTATCGGAAACTGACCAGACATTTTATGAGGTTTGGATCGAAATCTATTTACACATGAATACAAAAATTCACTAATCCTAAGGGGTCGACCGCATCCCAGATAGAATACTGGGTTACCCACTATCCTTGTGAAGTTCACATTGTAACTCTAGAGACGACCATTATTTTTCTAGTGTCCAGTGTATAAAAACATGCTACAGGAAGTGCTGGTCTTTCACAATTTCGTTTACGTATAAACTATTATCTTATTCAACCTGTTTCCATGACAATATTGTCTAGCCACACATTGCGTACATGTGTGTCAGAGGTTTGGACTATTTTTGTGGCACAGTTTTATTTCTGCAACTAACAAGCAGCTTTCTAGGTTGCTCCATTCCTAACGTAAGGCTTTGTTTCCGGTTGCAAAATAGTTTAGCCTCCTGCAAATGAAGTTTATTTCCATCGGGTTGCCGTGGTGTCGACGAGATAATGTTCGGTATGAATGTATGCATGCCCATTGTCTGTCTGCCTGTCCATCTTTGTTTGTCCATCTTAATAATCTGTATGTTTTACGTTTACGACTAATGAACGCAAACGAAATTTTAATAGATCACAGCGTTCGCGTTCTTTCTTCTCCGATGAAGTTGCTAGAAGGTACCTAGCAGTTTAAGAAAAACATTAGTAAAATCTTGACTTTTGAAGATATTCCCAAATTAAGGGCAAGCAGCATAAATAGTACTTATGACGAATAAACTTTAACGATACCTAGTGTCTCGTCGATTTTTATTCAAAACGTTATTACAAGTAGTGTCAACATTCACAGATAATTTTATAGACTGACTGGGTTGGCACAAAAAATTCGATTTGTTCGTCCTATGATAAATCAATGGAACTGTATTCAGCTCGCATATCTCACAAACGAGCGTCGACCGAGGTTCAACTTCCAGCCCGAAGGCAGCTAAGTACGGTTGGCGAGCTTCAATATAGGCCAAGCTAAAGTTTGAAGTGTGTTCACAGAAGGGGTCGTCTTGAAAAATGCAGCGGTGATCCAATTAATCTGATTTCAATAGCCAAGCGATTTCTCATTATTGCCCAGTTTGGTTTAGATCGACGTTGTATTTGGTCACTATCCATTATATTGGTGTAGCGCGTTCTCAGTTGACGGTAATCAATGGAGATTTTTTACCTTTGAACAAGTCTTAATTCAAAGCACAATCTGCGAACAGCATTATTATATTTCAAAAATGATTTGAAGATGGTGTCCATTCGTAAATCGATTGAGAACACGCTAAACATGACGCCCAAACTATTTGACTTCATTCTTGCTCAATTTGGTGCGGATATCTTACAATGATGTTTATTCCCTCATATGAGTGGAACCAAACCAAATGCACAAAATATGCCGCTATCTAAACATGGACTTTAAACATGTATGCCAGTTGTATGAAGAAACTAACCAATTCTCTTATTTTGAAAGCTGTTCTGCATCCAATTTGTGTCCAAATACCTTCAGATGTCTGGTAATGACGCTACGCAAAGTTTCTTATACCGAATAAGTCAACCATCTGGGGATGTGCTCATTGATGCATGCTCCTAGTTGCCCACATGTGCGGCCAACGTATCTACTTCTGCAGCTACATGTATAACTAATAATCACGTTGGAGTTGGCGGTGAAGTTTGTTGAGTTCTTCTTCGACGACATTATTATCGGCGTATTCTCCTAGATGTCCAATCGTTTGCCACAAATTTTCCTGCTGATGAATTGATTGCTATTATTCATGAGTATGTAACTACACACAATCTCCAGCTTAGAAATCTTCTAGACGAGCTAAGCAAATCACTTCACCTTTGTATTCGTAACGCGCAATTTTTTCCGATAGAGTTCACTATAGACAAGTAGACGTGGTCACAATGGGCAGTCCAGTAGGCCCTGTGTTAGCAGATATATTTTTGAGTTATGTAAAACGACAGACTTTTCACAAACTGCATCTAGTGACTGAATGCCTCAACTACACGCTAAGTTGAATTCCTTGCACACAAAAATTAAATTCAAGTTTGAAGCTTAGACCGACGAACAGATTTCTTTTCTGCATATCCCTCTGAATAAAAAGCAGAGGGCTGGTTGGTTAGGAGTATACACCAAAACAGTCGGGTCAGTACCTTCAGTTTAGGAGCTTCATGCCCACGTTCTACAAACGCGGACTTGTACGTACATTCTCCGGCATAATGCGTCAAATTGTTGCGTCCAGCAGGTTAGAGCAAGACAGCCAAATATCAAAATCAAAACTGTTAGATAATGGTTACCCTACAGGTTTTATTGATAACTACGCTAACCCCGCAGATCTAAAACTGGTTATCATAACTGTACTGCAAAAACGTGTTTATTTCTCTTTGACTTTCTGAGAGAAGAACGTTTCCCATCTCGTCAGACACAGACATGTCAGCCGTCAAGCAGACATTAAAAAAACGCAAAACCCGTGCTTATCGAAGAGACGACGTCGATAACATCGTCAACCAGGAAAAACTCAGCAAACTTCACCGCCAACTCCAACGTGATTACTAGTCATTCGTGTAGCTGCAGAAGTAGATGCGTCGGCCGCACATCTAGGCAACTGGGAGCACGTATCAGTTAGCACATCTCCAGGTGGTTGACTTATTCGGTAAAGGGAACTTCGCGTAGCACCATTACCAGATACCAAAAAGATTGTGGTACAGTTTTGAACCTCTTAACTGCTAGGAAGAAGTCTGTGGGGTCCGAATATCGTATGCTGTTAATACAATTTACCAGTTACTTGCTCGGCATCAATTTGTAATTTGGCTCTCCGAAAACGATCTGGTGATCGGAACTGCTGAAGTTATCCATGTAGCCGGTTCACTAATCTGACTAGTAGTACCGTGACACTGAGTTCGTATCTTGTTTTCATATTCGGAATCCTTAGTTTATCGTTGCGCGTTGCTCACAGTCTTCGGAGAAGATTGTTTAATGATGAATACGTATCTGCTGAGACCGTGTTTTCTGTTAACCTGCAGGCCAAATGGCTGCTAGGTATGGTAGAGGACCAGTACAAGGTGACTGATCACGAAAGGGGAAAATGGAGAATTTCTGGAACTATATCTTTACCTTTGCTTTTTTGTATTCTGAAGTTTTCCCAAAGACTTGTTGGATATTGAGGAGTTGTGAAAACCCGATAACAAGGACCAACCTCCCAATGATGGCCAATTTTGTTGCCCTCCTTGAATGGATCGTGTCCCGTGGGACGACTATACTGGTGTTGGCTTTAATCAAACCCATTGGGGAATGTACCACTTTAAATTTCCAGCGGTGCTCGATTGTTCTGTTCTATTTGCATTAGTTTGAATTGATAGTAATGCTTTAGAGATGCAAATCTATGCTTTGTTACTTGTAACTATACCTATATTTATTCCATACTGTCAATGAGCATTTTTAGTTGACTTATAGCGTTATGACCTAGAGACAATGACCCTTAAAAGGTAAATGTTTAGTACTAATGCCCTAATGATGAGTGTATCCAGAATACAAACTGAGCTTGCCAAATCTTACTTAAAACCTATAAACAATCATGGCTAAACCTTTTAGAATTATCCTGAAAAAGTACAGCAAGCTAGTTTATTTTCGATTAATCTGTAGAAGACGAAATACGTCATATTTTTGCCAAAACATTTACGAAGGAATCATTAGTGTAAGCAAAGAGTGAACTAGTGGATTATTGGGGTCAGCCAAATCAGGGTTAAGCTATATTGAAGACACCATTTGAAAAAAGGTCTTGATGAACTTACGGGGTCACAACCGGTCTAAACGGAACCTTTTGGCCTACGCGGGTCTGCTACCGATACCAATTCCAAGGACTTCTGATGTGGACAAAATCTTGCACATCAGATTTCTCAACTTAACTGGGTATGTAAGCAAGACGCCGCATTCACGTTGGCAGTACGATAAGACTTCACCAGGTGTGTGACGATGCTGACTACGTCCTTTAATCCACTATTGAGTCCGGTCAGATGTTGTTCAGGGACCCACTATGATAAGCGACACAGTTGTTCCACCAGGAACAAATGAGTGTACACGGAACTCACTTGTTGTTCTTCTGTTTAACCCACAGGTGCGATGTATCGAACCAGTCAATAAACGGTCGCAAACCAGCTCGCTCGCTGCACTGTGCGTTACAACACTGACACTTGGTGAGATCTTAAAAATGACATAACAACTTGGTGCTGGTTTCCAGTTGATTTTGATGAAGAGCAAATTGACATTTTTCGAGAGGTTGTTCGGTCCGACCTATTGGGGTGTCATGTGCTCTGTTCCGTTGCGGAATCTAGCGGCAACTTGACAGAAATGTTCTTAATTATGACAACTAGTTTTAATTCTTTCAGTTCCTTGGATCCAACAAAACTATGAATGGATTGAATCGTCACCCGTTTCCCGTAATTTGTTCAAACAGTTCTCCGACTTTTTGTCTTACACAATGGGTCCGTTTATCCAGCTGGATCCATTATATTGCGGAATAGTTTGATCCCATCTGGACTGTATCACCTGCATACCGCATCATGCTTCATGCATATCTCCCCATCCTATAGCAATCCCACAAAAGTAATATGTCGTTCGAGATAAATAATCACAGCAGTGTGTCCTGAGCAGTTCTTCCTAAAGAGCATAATTAGCTTGACACTCAGAAATTCCCTACATATAGGGTGACTTACAAATGTATTTTTCATTAGCCAGTTTATATGTAGACACATTGTGGTATGTATTGTTTGTCTAGAAACATTCTATTTTTCTGTCCCAAAAAATATGTTCCGTTAACTATTATCTGTTGTTTCGTTCAAAAACATGAATAGAGTAGACAAAAGACTGGTATGACACGATTTATGCTGAAGCAGATTTCGCTATAGCTTTTCCACTGGTAGGGGATATTGCACACTCAGCTCGTCTGCAGTAGACACCAGTAGAAATGTAGCGAAATCTGCTCAGGCAGAAACCGTTTCATGTCAGTCTTTTGTCCGGTATATTCAGTCTTTGCTGAGCTTATGGCTGTACGCCAACTGTGCGATCGCGTGCGCGCTAACTTAGATTAGTGAAAGTTCTCAAATGAAAATGTAAGATTCCGTGATATAGGCCAGTTAATGAAGGTCAGTGTCGGTAAATAATGACAAAACCAAAATGACATCCAAATTAACCTACTTACACTTGCACCGACGAGCTTCCAATATATTATTTTTTCACTAAGTGGCTCCATCGTGCGCAAGCAAAAATAATAGGAAGGTGGACCTACAGTTTCCGTCAGAACTCCTAAGAACTTAATCCATCCACCGTAGGTTCATCTGCCCGGAAGTTTGTTAAGCATATGACAGGTTAGTACTTTAGATAATGCATTTAGTTCACAACCGGAAATCACATTCTGAACTAGCTCAGGATGTAAATTTTCTGATAAAACTTAAAAGATATGCACAGTTTACTCTCAAATCCGCACTCCTGTACATAAATGTACTTAACATCAATGGGGTGCAAAATCAATGGGGTACACAATTCATTAAAGTAATTTAATGAGGTTTAATCAGAAATCGTTTCACCGTTAAGCCTTTTTTATTGTTTGAAGATTGCGACACATTTCCAATAACTCTTTCAGCAGTGCCTTCAAAATAACTCACTCCTATCATCCTTCTGTAAGTAGCCTATTATGTCTAGCAATCAAATAATTATGCTCCGAATCACCAGTCGATACCCCTACATAAAACTTTTAAAAAATTATCCGCAACAATAAATCCTGATTGTATTGTGTGGGGTTCAGGAATTCAAGTATTTAGTCCGTTTTACCTCCGTAGCATGTTCAAGTAGATAGAGCACGTAGATCACAGAAAATTTAAACTACGTTTTTGTGTTTTAGGTGGCGCTCTGCCTCTCTTTGAAATACTCTCGGAATAGCTCAAGTTTTTCATCTGTATTCGTACAGGTGATATTAAATGTTCTCTGTGAATCCAAAATATTTGCCTAACGGTATGTGACTTCAGAGCTCCATCGATTAAATCACTGTGTCTCCTGCTCAGCCTACAGGTCTCGTGAATTCATATTTTCCCTTAAGTATCTCAGCACAAAGCTGGCGATTATATCTGCGTTTTGTCGATAATCGTATGAAAGTTCTTTCAATAAAAAATCTACGATTCAGTCCCGTTCTAAAAAACGTCACATATGTTTTCATGCTATTTGCATTGACAATTTTGTGATTGTGAAAATAAGTAAATCAGTTTAAGATCGTTTCGAGGTCATTTAACCGCAGATTTGTAAATGGAATTATTATTGTTTCCATGGTTACCACTTTGCAATAAATTATGAAAACAACACTGAATAACTTTGGACTAATTTCCCATTAAGTCCTCATTTTGATGTTAGTTCATTACAGTCAGTAAATTTACATCTAATGGAAGAAACCAATCTAATGATGAATTCATGAGAATTTCCACCGTTATTCGTGGAGGCTCAATTAATCCGATATGACGTAGGTTCTTAATCTATGTCATATTTGAGTGCAATATTTACTAGCAGATTTCCTTCACTACTTATCCTAATCATATTGTTTTAGTTTATTTCGTCAACAACACATTCTTCGGTCCCCAGATCAACGCAGACAAAAACGGACGTTATAGCAAGAATTGTAGGCCACGTCGTCCGAATTTAGCATGCAACCCAAATTTGAGGGATACAACTGAGCCAGAACTGGTTGACCAAATGTCCTGCTGTAGTGAGAACTTACAGTTCCATTGGAGATATGTGAATATTCGGTGTGACATCGCTTGCTGTCAACAGGTGGTTTTGAACAGAAGCCCTTAAGGATTGGTATAAAGTGATCTTGAACAAAACTAACAGGTATGTATTGGACAGCAATAGCAAGATATGACCAACTGCGAGAATTCTGGGCTTCGGCTAGGTTTGAACTAATGACAGAAGCCGAATGCCCAAACGCAGCCAGTGCTCTACCAGCTGAGCTGTATACTCAGCTACCCGCCCAACTCACTGTCATATGGAATACACCAAATAATTTATCGGATTGACTGTCCAGGCAGGATTTACCAGGTAGTTCACGCTGGGATCCAATAAACCCACTGTTGAGCATTGACATTGTGGTACTTGTAAGTAGTGTGGCAGAATTCATTGGTTAGATGAGACCCGCCTGCGAAAAATCTGGGTGTCGGCTGAATTTGAACCGGAGACGGAGACAACACGCTCAAACTCCACAAACGCTCTACCAGTTGAGCCGCGGAGGTGCAACAAGAACTCAAAAATTTCATATTTGCTGGATTTCATGTCAGTAGGTTGGGCGGGTAACTGAGTCCAAATAAGAGATTTGTGAACTTCCCGTGTGGCTTCTTAGCTCGGCGCGTTTGAGCATGCTGTTTTTTACTCGTTTGAATCCAACCAAAGTCCAGATTTTTTGCAATTTGATATCATTTACGTAGTAAAAATTGCCAAACTGCTTATAAGTAACAAAACAATATTCATTTAAACACTGACCTAGCGAGGTGTATTACGACACCCTTCGTGATGTCTCGGAAATGTTTTGAATGCTCGTTTTCCTTTTTCAATTGTCTGTATACTAGTTGTGGAGGTGGATATCCTCCACAGTTAGCAAAGTATAAATAACGGTTTGACTACATCGATCTCAATGATTGATACAGCATGAGCGAAACCAAAATTTGACTAATCAAATATAATCTGAAGGATTTTTGAAGAACCTGTGGGCGTTCTCCCAGTCGCTTGGACGGTTTGATCAGTCACTTCAGCCTCGATTGTATTCATTCATCTAACAATGAATTGAATATATCTGCCTCTGGTAGGTACACGTACACAAATAGACAGCCACAACAACCTACGACGGAGTGGTGGTTGTGGTTTTGCTGTGTTCATTGGTGGATCAGCCAGCGGGTCAAGCATGAAAGTCTGCTGAACAGTTGAAACAAACCACGCTATGTAATTAAAACACTCATTTTCTGGTAAGTGATTGTGTTAATGCCGGACAAAACAAGTACCACGCCAACGTTACTAAGGGATTATCAAATGTTATCACATAACTCAATTACATCAGTCCTATAATGATAACATTGTGAACCCGATGTATTCACCGTTCGGAACAACTACGTATGTACCTTTGTCTTACATGTACGTAAGTGCCACGCTACTCATAGACTCCCACTTGGTTCACCTTGCCACTATTACTTCGTTCGCTTCACAGGTGATATCCGATCAACGAGCATGTCTGCAGATTAAACCGCCTGTTTGGTCGGTCAGGATGAGCCTAGCTGCTATTTATCTCCTTAACATTGCGAGTGATTTGACGCTGAGCAAGACACATATTCAATAAGGCAATTAATAGGACCGGAGCACAGTCATTCAGCAAACCCGTGTTCTAATGTCCATACTCAGCGGGAGGCAGATATTCGGACACAAAGAACAAAGGTCTCATTCGTTTGCTCACCGTGTGTGTCTAATTCACCAACTGTTCCTATGCATCCCATGTATAAGTCCGATGAATTCATTCAAATGTGTTATATTTAGGCAGATTACCTCTGACAGTACTTTTGTTTCAACGTGTGTATTATATTGATGGCAGACAAGCTACTTGGTAACTCGGAGACTGAAATGTATGCTAAGTCCTGGTATTGAGATATAGCTCCATTGCTGCAGTCTACCTCGTTTGGCTTGGATAACAAAGTTCACCTATAAAACAGCCCGTTCGTTTTTCTACTTATTTTTATGCTCTGCCACGCATGTGACCAAACGGCGTGGTTGATTATGACCAAACTTACAGGTGCACCCGTAGGGAAAAAATCAATAATACATAAACCGGTGCGACAACCGGAATTGTTACGAGAAATTCTTGACACTTTTGGAACATACTTCCTGGGGTTCCGGTTAGAATACTTCCCATTCTTTACCAGACGCCTGAGACATACAGCTTGCATTTACAACCAGTTTTCAAAAACGTTTGACAACATGCACTTTGCAACAGACCATGTAAGACCACCTCTTTTTCACGGATATTTCTGTTCACCGAGAAATCATTGTTCACAAGTTGCCAGTTGACTTATTCGGACCTGACGTAGATTGAAATGCCTGTCAGCTATTTGCATTCTCGCTAAAAGTGACGAAGACGAATGAGACACAAACAATTCATAATTACTCGAAATTTTCAGCTTTTCCCATAAATTTCAAGTTGAACATCACCCACAATTGATCGCAGCTGTCGCATTCTCATAGACTTTCCATTCGGCTCCTTTCGAAAAGAAGCACTAGACACGAGTTTTTCTCTCATTAGAGCTCGTCAGTAGTGCATATCCTCGCCACTGCCGGGACTAGAACCACGCCCACGCTGTCCATGAGGCAACCATGTTTACCACTGCGCCATTGACCTCACGTTAGACACGACCGAAGTATCACATGTGAACGCTCAACCACTTTCGTTTGTGAGCAGTGACCAGGATGTCCTATCGTCTCGATAGGAGACACAGTCACTGTCTGTTAACTCCAATCGATAGTTGGTAGAAAGTTGTCAATCAAAAGACTGAAATATTTTGACATTTTTAATAACATACCTGACGAGGACATTATCCGAAACAGTTATGATCATCTTCGATAGATCATCTTTCAGATAATTAAGCAAAAGACATTCATGTCCTACATTTTCTATGATTTCTGTGGAGGTTCCCAATAAACGGAATGACTAACTGCATGGAACTCAGTAGTACAATGTGTGAAGTGCCACTGGTAGGCATTTCTAACTGATATTGATCCCGTGGGAATCGCAAAGTAAGGAGCTGTCTAGGCTGTTTCATTCTGCTAACCACTTCCAAAGCAAACATACAGGTTTCGTATTCTGTCGTACATTTTTGCCAAAATTGCACAAGTGTTGCGAATAATAAGCGAAACTTACAAATTAAACTGTAGTTATCCATGAATTAACTCAGAAACATTGGGAAAGTATCTGCGCATCGAATTTCAAGGTTCTGTCTCCGCAAATACTTTGTGTTTGAAATATACTACAGTTCGTTATAGAAACGTTGGAAGTTAGTGTGCATTTAGAATACATGTGTATGCGCAGGTGCACTTCTGCTTACTAGCACAGCTTACCAGCTGTGGGACAATCGATAAATCGTACGAACATGCAGACATAGGGCACAAGCTTTAGGAGTTAACCTGCCTCCCTGTCCGCCTGGCATGTGAGTACAGATGTGTCAGCTTTATTTACTCCCTGCACACGGAAACTCTATCCTCTCACTCTGTAAGAACCAGCTTATCCTCGTTTCTGTCAGCTGTGTGCACATTAGCTTTGGGACCCCATTCATCGTTGAAACCCGGAGGATACCAATGGGAAATCTTAAGTTGACACTGGGGCACGCAAAAATGTTACCGAGCCATCCTAAACTAGGACAGGCATATAGCATGTAATTAGATATGTTTAGGCAGTCAGTTGGTGCATTAGGTAGCAAGCCACTGACCACAAGACTAACTCAAAATGGCACTGTTTTAGCATATGATTTGTTAGACGAGTCACCTCAGCTGTTATTGTAGACATCACCAATTCTACGCAGGGAAACCTAATCGGCACCCATTAACTGCAAACTCATTTACCTGAACAGGTATTCAGTCAAGATGGGCGGGATCTATTATTAATAAGAATTTACTGACAACTCAGTCCGAAACCTGGGTAATAAACCACTCATAGTTTACAGAAAGTAGTCAAACAGGTTATTAAAAATACCCTGGAGTCTTAACATAATTTTGACATGATCTGCACAAAATAGCCCTGTAGGTTACGTTTATGAATAGCTGGCAGAATTCAATAGCTCGTCCAAACTGAAACATTAAAAAGCTACAACCGAACAATTCGAGTTAAGGTCTCACACTCGGTTCTTCTTACCTTGACAATACTGACGTTTGGAAAACGCAAAATAATAGCAGGGATCCTTCCTCTAAAAAACTGCTTTCGTAACAACCCAATATCTTTCAGATTATCCAGGCATCCCAGTTTTATCTATACATTTTTTCCTGCTGTCCTGTAGGAATATCTATACACACCTGATGCATGCACCAGAAACAACTCAGCGTTACTTTCTTCAGACGATAGATCTGTAGAAGTGACGATAACTTCGAGAGGACAGGACGTTATGCGTTTTGTTGTCCGATGGTTTTTAACATTCCCATAATATGGCATGATACGACCAGAGGTACAGGCTGAATATCATCTACACTTGATAGCCTCAGACTTATCGGTCAATTCTTTTCGAAAAGAGAGACCACACCGAAATATTCACTTTCGTAAGAGATCACCAGTGTAGTATATTCTCGTCACGATTTCATGATGCAACTGTGTTGATCACTTTGCCGACGATTTCACAGTGAACACGAAGAAAAATTAACATATGTAAAACAGCATACTACACTCATTCATGGATAACACTCAGGATTTTCAATTGTTGGAGACAAAATGACTGTCTTGTTAATTCCAATTGATGACCTCGTGATAAGTATTTCTGGTCAAGTTGAAACCACAAACCACTTAACTTGCTCAGCAAGTTTATGAATAATGTTACGTAGTAGTGAATGTTTTATGTGTGTACGTGTGCAGTTGATATTATCGGTGACTGACTGATCATATCACCGATTTGCCGAATAAACAATCCTTCGAAACTTCCCATTGGGCTAAAATTGACCGCACAGTTTGAGTAACACTTTCAAAATACTGGAGACTGACTAATAAGTAAAAACTATGTGCAGTGTAATGGCCGCATTCAGTGTTGAAGATTTGTTCATTACTACTCGAACTGACAAAGTCACTAACAACATTTCTGTTCACATCTCCTAAAAGTGACTTACAACAGCGATACCCCCTATTTTCCTATTATTCTTTTGGGGGTATCGATTGAATTGCAAAAAAAGAGTGATCAAGTCCATTTCCTCTGCAAGTCTGTCTTATGTACCGGTTAGCTTTTATCTTGTGAACAGCGTATTCACCACCCTTTCCAATTTCAGAAGTTATGTTACTAATGCTGGTGCTGTCGCTGATTCGAATTCAGCCAAAGCCCTGACTTTTCATAAATAGGTCTCATCTAAATAATTAAGCCCTTCAAACTACTCACTAGTAGTACGTCATATATTGGGGACTTATTTGTAGTGTCCCCAGACCAAAAGTGAACATTATTTTCTTGTTATATAGAACACTCTGCATTGAAAAGTGTGTTGTATTTTTCAACTAGAACAGAATAATTACAATGTATTTTTGGGCGCACTGCTGGGGAAAGATGATGTTGCGTTGCGGTGCAGGAGCACTTGTCACAAGTCCACATGGATTGTACAACATTTACGGTTTTGCGCTGATCGATTGTAGATATTTACTGGAGATATCATTGTTTTATACGATTTACCAGACAGCTACAAAAGCTTGTTTCAAACCGAGCTGTGAATACTCTGATAGTCTTTTTTTACTTCTAACTGTCAGTCCTTCGACATTTCAACCCGTAAAATGTTTCCATCCAGGCACCTAGTATTTATACGCTAACACTGGCACTCTTACGCCTACATCGTGGACTTGTTTGTTGTTAAACCCACCGTTAAGCTCGCCAAATGAATTTGGCACAGCCTGATTACTTCACTTTTACCCCGTTGTGTCCAGAATACTTAATGATTGCACTAACTGTGGAAAGTTATCTTTGAGTGCATACGAAATGTTGTCAAGCAAGAAAGCTCCCTGTAGTGAGCACTGTTTCAAACGAAAGGACGGCATAGAGTAGTAGCATTAGCTGCTATTTTGTGGATGGTAGCAATCGGCAATGGGAAAACCAGACTTTCAGTGACAGTGGTAATCAAAACAGTAATCAGGTCAGAAACTTGAGTAAAATTTCTACAATGACATTCGGACTGAGTACATGTGATCAAAACCAGAAAAAGCTTACTTGGAAGCCCGATTGTGAAGCAAAAAGCCGCCAGACCAAACAGGGAAGATAGAACAGAAACGATTGAATGGCCAGAAGAATTGGAGCCCATTGATAATAACTAATAAATCGACCAGCAGGAGGTTGTTCTCCGGCTTGTGGATGTGCCAAGGCTAGGCTGATGGATGCTTGTGAAGCTTGTCGTTGCCCGATTGGAATTAAATATCCTGACGAAGAGATGCTTCCACGGTGATAAAACATTTGTGGTGGGGATGGACCTAGGTAGCTATTCAGATGTACGAAGTAGGTACTGGCTACCCAGCAATAATTTTCCGCGTACTCCTCCCAGCTGCGAGTAAATTCTTGAGGCGTCCAACAGTGGATGGGTTTACCTGAATGTTGCAACAGAAATAAATAATAGAACACTGTAAAACACATTGAATAAGAAATGTTTTCGCTATTAAGTAAGAAGACTGTCCGGCTGAGGTTGAAAAAGATCGTGTGATTTATATCACACGCGTCTGGTTATCATGCTAAACTGAAGTACGGTTGAACTGGCCGGCTCTGATTCACCAGTTTGCTTTTGGAATAAATTTACTAACGCCATGTATGTGTCGTAGTGGAATGTCGTCAGCATTCATATCAGATCCCACCTGTCTTACTCAGATAGGCTACCCGATCGACTCAACATCACAAGTACCACCAGACGTAAGTTACACAGTATGCTAGCTCTTGTCAGTATCTTTCAATGTTCTGTTGATAAGAACAAGTCAGTGTACTTCTATCAATCACAATAGTATTTGACTGCTGCTTTACGGGTCAATCGTCCCCCACTTCAAATTCGCAAACCAAACAGGAAACACCCATACTTCATGTGAATTCTCGATCCCGGATTTTGTGCTTAATGTTTTCAAAAGTGGCATGTTCAGGCTAACATGCACGTATAAAATTATTCAATCCATATGCGATCACAGTCTGTGGTGTTTGCACAATTCACGTTCAAAATGGCCAGAACATGCCTACAACTCCATGACAATGACATAGTGTAATAATATCTACTAAACATTGATAGTTAGCATGTATGTGAGAGTCGAAGCTGGATATAAAGGTAATACTTATTTCGACAACGGTACGTTTGATTTAAAATTAAAGCAGCGTAGATACTATAATCGCCTGTATTAAACTGATCAATCAAATATAACCACTGACAGGAAAATCGATATCTTCTAAGAACAACGAGGTGCATTCCTTTTGTTTCCAGTCGTAATCCTGGTGAACGCAATAGCTGTTCGGCATCTCTACGTACAATACTAAGGACACCTAGTTTGCATGGAGATTCCGTCCAGAAACCCCTTGCTTATGCATCTTCTAACGCAGAGTCTCGTGAATGCATTAGAGAACTGGGTGACGAGGTTGTACGTGGAGCGTCGTCATGCGGACCGAAACGACTGGACAGACGAATCAGAATTTATTTTGAGATGACTTAATGGAAGATTCTGCGAAACGGAGGCCAATTAGTTAGATATTTGCAATGTAATTCGAAGTTATGCTCGTCTCAAGTGTAACCTAGTCTCGTATGGGATAACCCACCCTATGCGCGCACGACAGGCTGACCACGGTGGTCTGATCGAACGTTGGAAGAAACCTCAGAGATAAATCTTTCCTTACTCACGTTTCAGCGTTGAGGCAGGAATTCTGATGAATAATCTGACACAATACGCATCCGCTTGGAGAAAATATACATATGTAAGGTTGACCATGCATTCAGATTATCCAAGTCATCTGAGAGAAAACCATCCAGTATCTCAGTTAGAATTGCCTAAATAGACACCCGTGAATTTGTCGCTGTTTTCACCCGACAAAGGTGGACTAAGGAGGGATTACCTACGGTTTCTTGTCTATTTTGCAGTAAAGAGGATGCGCATAAACACTTCAGATTTTGTGGTTTGATATAGTTGCAGTCACATGACCCAGCGAAACGATTTCTATTACTAGTGAGTAGTTTGGCAGATTTACGAATTTAGATAAGACCCAATTGTGAAAAATCAGGGCTTCGGCTGGATTCGAACCAGCGACAGAAACACCAGGCCTCATCGCGGCAAGCGCTCTACCAGCTGAGCTACGAAGCCACAAAAGTCAGGGCTTCGGCTGGATTTCTGTCATTTTTTGTTGTTAGTTGTCGCTAACCTGTTAGAACCTGCTTCATAGCATCAATCGCTTGTCTATATCTCATGTCAGGAGATTAGAGGTTTGAATGGTTGGCGGGTTTATCAAGTGATAAGATTTCAACATACACTCGTTCAATTCTGGTGTCCAGACACCACGTTACACAAAACTCAGAATGGCCAGTCACTTCGGAACATGCACCTGAAATCGATAAAATTTACTGAAGTGTTTTATCTGTTGACATGTCACTCTTTTTACAACGAACTGCTGAAAAAATATATTATCGTTCGACGAAGATTGTCTCTAGCCATTCAGTGGTACCGGTAGGATTTGATTGTTTGCTTTAGCCCCTATTTTGGTTATGTTTTTCCGGTAGATGTCATTTCCTGCACTGCTTCATGCCGTCGATGACAGTTGTAATATCTATCAAGATCTAAAGTGTATATTTTCAGGTTGCTGCAGACTGGACCAGTATCGTTCATTTTGGCTTCTCCTGTACGAGTTCGGCAGGTGTGTGTGGACAACTGACTGCTGTTACTGCCTCAGCGATAGTTAAGGACAATCAAGTATGCAGAAGACCAAGTAATTAGAGCCTGAAGCCCATAACTTGGTCTTTTTACAGAACATAACGTCAGTCTGCACCATACATACAAGTAAGTAACTGGTCTTCACTCGCATACTTGGCGCGGAGCCCTAAAGGTTACTTCTTAAAGTTCATGCAGTTTTACTGATCAGCACCAGACCATTAATTGACATGAGGAATGTATCTGGCCTCACAGAGCAGTAAGCAGTCAACTTTTGGTAGTTTATGATAACGTGTGCATGATCGTGTGAACATCACTCTTAACTCATTAGATTGGGGAGATTTTAATGTGACGTTTGCTGGCATGCTGTGAACGAAAGGAACTTATTGTCTAATGTATTTATCTACCTAGTCAGTTGTGTGACAGGCAGAGAACCTAAAATGTCTAACACAATTTCAACGGATCATTTTTATAGCGAAACTATTAAGGCATCCGAATTGAAGTCACAGGAGAGCTTAAGTGTACATAACTGCTGAACTGCTGTTTGGTTTGATGATAACTGCATATAAGAATGGAGTATGTTTGAATAGACAGTCCTTTGTCCAAATTTAGTTAACGATCCCGAAGAACCATATCTCAACCGTTCACTTAGTGGATTTGAACAAAGCTGCATTAGTGATAGTGGTACTGGTTGCACGTGATTGGAAATGTCAATGAATGACGGCACCTCATAGTTCCGTGGAAAATACCACATGGCAAGTGACATCGTTGGGCATACTGCTGTCGAGCAAGTGTACGACTTTGTGAATGGTACATCGAGCTACAGCAAAGTCATGGTTATGACGAACTGCAAACAACTGTCACAGTATTGGAAGTGGACGTTAAAAAGCAAGCAAACGGTTTGTTTTGCGTAAATTGTTTTTGTCAGAAACAAAGCTTTAGAAAGTGGCATTTATCGAAATGAAGTGGTTAAGCGCTGATCAACAGCGATTCGTCAAAATCATTCAAGTACATTAAAGGTGCTCCTGACCCTACCCTGTTCCTTCCAACCAGTTAGATTGCTCTGCACGCTGTGCGTTTCCTGAATGCGCAATAGGTTGATCTCATTTTCCAATGCACAGTTTTCTTTTTCATTTTATTTCAGCAGGTCTTATCATCTACAGTCGTGTGATTACTGACTTCCACAATTCACGTTGGGGAAACCACTGTACTTATTTCCCACTGATCCTTCTCTCGTAATCGATCAACACAGAGCCAGACACACACAGGCAATCTTCGCTTCTTGCAATCACTGGCTTTCCTGTGAACTCCATGAGAAGCGACATGAGAATGAGACAAACAAATCGTAGTATGTACACGTCTATGAAAATTCTGCAGTGCTCATTAAAAAGTTCTAAACCGTTTCAGCAATACTACTAAGACCAGTGATAGAAAAAAGCACTCTAAAATGTTATTGATTCATGTTTCAATAAGCGAATTCAGCTGACCGTAGTCAACAATTACACGTTCTCAGTCAGAGCGAAGATGCGGGGTGTTATTAATTACACCATCAGTAAGACAAGAGTTAGCCGTACCATGTGGCCGAAAAATGGAACATGAGTGTTATGTAATAGTAATGTCCAGTCCCCAGCTGAGAAAGCAAAATGGGCAATCATTTAACGGAAGACTAATTTCCAATTGGACCATTTTAGTGGTTTTCAACTCCGTAGTCTAGTTGTAGACATTCAGGATGTACTGACTGATTGTATATTATCAGACTGGCCATGCTTCTGATGAAAGCAAACCTGCAGTTCGGTCCGCTTGTTAATGCTGCTCAAGAACACGGGAAAAACACTCTGTTTAGCCATGAAACGAACGTGTGACAAGTTTCATCATCACATCAAATGCAACATATTATGAATTTTAGCCAAACAACTTTGAAATTGATTTATCAAATCTGTGAATCCATTCTTCAAATCATTTTCTGACACAAAGTGTAGGCGTAATCTTCAGTTTACTGTCAACCCCATCAGTATTAGCTGTTGTTTCCGTCACCTATTCCTTGTCACTTTTAAATGGCTATAAATCCAATGACGTGTATTCGACATGTGCTCTGAAACAAACCGTAGCAAAGTAACGTTAGTGAGGTCTGAAAATCATGAGTACTTATTTTACAGCAAACGACGGCATTACATTTTCATTGCTTCATCAATATTCAACATTAATCGGCACTGCTTACAAACAGCATTATTAAACAGTGAAATGTAGTCAAACGACTAAAACTTCCAATACACATAGAGCCTCAATGCATAATTTGGTACACTGGAAAGTTCTTATCACGGAAGCTTCCAGTAGAGTTAACAGGATATCATTTCAGTCTTTTCTAGAAGTGGTATCACAACCAGAGCATTATTCACAATCGATTATGATTAAAATTAGTGAATGTGAAAAGCTAGTCAAATGCTTCGTGAAATCATTGGTAAAGTATGCAATACCCTCTTATCACGAACCTGTGGGCCGGACACCAACTGCCGGTCGGAACACAAAGGCGTAGTACTGAGTAGCTCTAGAAAGAGCAAAGCTCATTCCTAATACTTGCTTCTGGAACAAACTGGCCGAAGGATCTATTTGAATTAAAATGCTCAAGTCAGCTTTGAGGAACGTTTACTTACAATTTCAACTTACAAGTTGACCAGCAGACTTCACAGTGTTACCAATATTTTATGTTTATTTACATCAAATCATTCAACACGACTCAAGTCAAACTACCTAAGTCATTCATAATAGGTACCAAGAGAAACTAATAGCTGTGCAGTCTAAAAGGTCATTTTATGTTCGAATCACATTCTTCTGCACTTTTATCGTTGTGAACCGCGAATGATTTCAATTTTCATCATTTCGTAGTGTTTCTGTAAATTACCATTTTTACTGTTCTCATAAAGAACGCTTCACAGTGTGCCGTAAATGTCACACTTGTTTTTCGTTTCACGTGCGGTGCATGGTTGAATTTGTGTTGATTGGCGGCTAAAAATCACGTTTGCGTCCATTTTCATTCAAAAATAACTAACCTTGAATATTTTAATATTTCCGTTTTTAAGTTATACCACTCGCTATGCTTTCTTGATTTAAAACTGCTCTAGTTCAATATGTAACTAGTTTGTAATTTATATATGGTGTGTGTTTGCGCACGAACTAGTTATACAAAATCATATATAGAATACGAGATCAAAAGATGAATTTTGCATGACACCAATATAAATCAGTTTAGTCTGAGTTGCGTGAACACCTAGTTAAATCGATTACGCGTAATATCTGTTTGATTTAAAAGTCCTATTCCCTAATAAATAAGTTTACTTTAAAAATGTTGCTTCCAGCGTGTTCATACAAAAGATGGTGGCTTCAAGTAGTTGACTGAGTGCTAGACAAGTGCACGTAGGCTACCAAGTGAAACAGAGTAAGCGCACGCGTTTATATTTAACATTTTCCACCGAAAATACTACCACCACTACTTCTTACAAGAAACATTTTAATTTATATTCATGTGATGGAAAATAATGCTGACTTTGAACTTATGTCCACGTGTAAAAGAAGCTTAGGCACTCCCTGTTATTGAACAAATAGACAGAGATGGTGACGTCAGTGTCTGGCACGTGTTGATAACCAATCTCTTCTATGAAGGACATTTCCGATTAAATATACTTAGGTATTTGACTTATACAACACTGTAATGCCTCAGTGACCGTGACAATAGGAATAATCTACCGGATACTTTAACGCAATGCGTAAGTAAAAATGGCGTCTATTTTCATAATCTGAGTTTTCCTTAATATCTAATGACAGTAAGTCACGACTGCTTACGGATCAAAGCATTGCAATGACTTGCGTCTTATGCAACCACATTTTTCATGAGGGCAGAGATACGTAACTGCTGAAACCCTACGGTATTTCCACTTTCTAAAAGACAGTAGTTGCAATAAGTAACTCGACAGTGTTTTGGTATACATGTCGTTATTTAAACTGTCCTTCAGAAGTGCCATTTCATCTTTTTGTGTATGCGGGAATGACTCCATATTCTACAGTAATGTCTACTCCACAGAGAAACACTCGTTGATTTTCAGCATCTGTGTTGTCATACGATTGAAGAATGTTTGCTTGCAATGACAGCAGTGGTTAGTAAATAGCATGATGGGGATATACACTCCAGTAAGTATCACATGTTTAATCACGATCTTCTTGATGAAGAACAGTCTTGTGGCAGACCAGTCGCATAGTCCCATTAAATTTCCTTATAAGCCAACATTTAACTTAGCCACAGAAATACGATACATGGTGTTCCAACTCAATGTGAGAGTGCAATAGAAGTAATTGTCGTCAGCCGAAGTTTCTCTTAACATCTGCAAAAACATTTCAGCCATCTTCATGTCAAGTTTGCGTCTCAATACAAGAACAAGTTAACTTGGTTATCTTGCAGCCAATTTTCTCCAGAACCTGAGGCTTGTATCAAAACGCTATCTTAACAAAGCATCTGCAAATTATGACAAAATTTATAGGTGATTTTGCGACCTTTCGGTATGTCTTTGAATGCAAGTACGCTACCTTCAAAACTAAACGTGGCTCCATAAGATATTAATGCCTTCCCTTTATATATTTCTGGCACGTCATTGACACTTTTCCTGCCAGATCCATTGAGACTAAACCGCCCTCATCAAAAGGTTCGTTGTTTTCTTCGTGAGATCAATGTATCATGTTCAGGTTCTATGCAACTTCACCTTAAAAATAACTTTTTGAGGGTACCACTGAACGTGGTATTTACATAAGCATGCAGATTGTTTTAAGAGCTAAATTGCACACCTTCGGACCAATTCCTGCTTCATGTGTTTTGGAGATGTCCCTTCTTTAATTCTAATCAAAATCAGCATCTCTTTTTGTCAGTTGTGGTCCTTCCTCTTATCTTTAGACATTTCTCTTGGTTATTTTTGAGCATCTCACTCAGATCGTTCAATGATCTTTGCATATGTATGGCCTACAAAACCGCAGTCCGTGGATGACCATTCTGCACTGTTCGAAGAGTTTGTTGTGCATCTGAGTGAACAGTTATCCGCTCGGTTGCATAAAGTACCTCTCGGTATTACACGAGAAATTTCTGCCAGGAAAGCGAATGATATCACCACTGATAAAACACGTGGACTTCTACTGTTGGTGCGTAGTCTCTGTGCACAGGTAAATTTGTACTGTTCGCATGGTATTCTTTCCGTCACCTATTCGCAATTTAACCAGTTAGTGTGCACATTCTGCGTTACGATTACAATCGGCTAACTTGGCTGTCGGTATCGATGTTCAGACTACCGACTATCCGTCATGATCAAGTTGAATCAGTTCTGATCATCTTTTGGTGTTTGAAAACCAATAAGATTAAAACGGCGAATCTTAAAGACTTTGAAGCTATAAAGAAACAGCGTGAAAAGATGCATTCAAACTTTCGAAAGTGAGGACCCGAAAGCTACGACTGATTACCGTTCAGAAATTCGACTATAAATTGTCTGCCTGGATCAACGCCACACAATTTAAATCCGTTTTCAGGTTCTGTGTTTGAACGCAGGGATATCACACATAAACCAGATAAATGACTGGTGGTTAACATTCATTCATAAAATTACTGCTGCCATGAACGCTATGTGTGACGTATTCGCAGGCTAGTTTTGTTAACTAATCAAAATGAACACTTCAGTATCGTGATATAAGACTAAAGTTCTAGGTAGCAGGAAACCAATCATTGGGTACGAAACACATGCACCTCGTTTTTTAAAACCTCTGGATCGCCTACATCTCCATATTCCAAAAGTTTACCAAAACTGAGTTAATTTAGTCATGAAATTTTTCCGTTATCGACGCACAGATCGAGTTGTTCATCTGCGTGAAAATTTCAATCACTCCATTGGTAATGAAAGTGGTAACCACCCAATCTTACAGTGATTCCGTGTTGATTCAGGGACTCAAGTAATCAGTCCAGCGACGAGTGGGTCCACGCCAACATGGCTATCCAAATTGGATGTCTTCGCTTAGTACTACATCTGCACATATGAGCCGTTTACTTTCAACTTGGATTGTGTTAGTTAACGGTGATGGGAATCATATTAGCCCTGCGTATAAAAACAACCAATTCGGAGTAACGAGGTTCCCGCATGCCAAATTGTACAAGATCACGTAGTGACAATTTAACAACAAGAATCTACTGGAAATACCTATTCGATACCACCGAATTATTTCAAGTTATTGCATTCATGTAGAAGACACTAAGAGGAAAAATTACTTCAATGGATCCTTATTTAGTTTTAATGTAATCGTGCGCCTGATAAGTTACTACCAAGATTAAACATCTTCCAGCTGTAAACTTGTGAACTCCAGTTAGCTTTTGAGATTACTTGGTCAACGAAGCTCCTGCTCTAGTTGCAATCCAAATAGCTGAAGCCATTTCATATTTCACGAATTTATACATACATACGATAACTGAAAATAAACCAATTTCCAACGCAAAATTTCTGTAGTAAATGAAATGAATATTTCCAATTGTGGACAAAACTGGGCCAAATGTTGTGTGCATGAAATAACTAAATCATAGTTTTATTTCTGTTATCTGAAGCGAATCAAACCACGAACGAATATGTCTAGCCATTGGGCAAGTTGTTCGTTGGCTATTCGGGTGTTTATCTGATTGATGGACATGCTGTGCTCCCCACAACGATCATCTTTCACTCCCGCTAAACAAAAATAGTTTATATTTGACTGTCATGTTAAGTACAATCTGTCTGATAACTGTAACATTTTTGTCTGCAAAATACAAATGTGAAAGGAGTGAATCTTAGTAGAAATCATCTGACCTTCCGTCACAGAATAATCACTACTATGATCCAGTTTAAGCAGAAACGTTAGCCTGTCTAATTTCTGATAATGAGACAAAACGGATAACGTAAACATGGTCTAATGGGTAATAAACAACTCCATCTTGTTAAGCCACGTTTTGGAAAGAAACGGTCTATTTTTTAAATTGTCCGAATCGACTTTGTTTCATCTACTATGTATATCAGTGTGATTGTTTCAAAAATTACAGTCTATTAGCGTAGTACCCAGCAGTTCATTTGCCTTTGAAATGACGCGCAAATTTGGTGTTCGGATGTCGGTCGAGCTAGGCATTTGGAATGCAAGCGTTTCATCACCAAACGATGCAACATCAGGATTGAATGATAGGATCGGTCCATCTGGTCGGATACACTCAAACTCTGATTATGTCGCTTCGTTTGATGTTAAAGCACTTGCATCAAACTATTAATCCAAGCTACCCTCTCGTTCACTACTCCCAAGAACCACGCATACATTTGAAGAACGGATCGGAACTTGCTATGGAAGAGATAGAGCATAGCTCCAGGTGACCAGTGTAGGAAGTAACAGAGTGAACTGATATCTCCATTTTTGAACCGGTAAACAGCATCTTTGATCGTGAAACTTCGTCGCTGCGAGTCTCATGGCTGACCCTGACAACTGGCACACAGTATGGTTGCGCAAACGCTACCTTGGCGCTCATTGCATACATATGATCTAAACGTCAAACGCTGGTTAGGCTGATACAGTCAACCTCGTTGCCGTAAGAATGTACCAGTTTACCCCAATCTGCTATTCATGTATGACGGTTGTTCATTTATTGCATTGTCGCTATGCCCTAAACCTGCAAACAGACAAATGGTTTACATATAAGCAAAGCTTGTCTCCGGCAATGTTTGTTTTTCTATGGTCTCGATGTAGTAGATAAATGGAAATCAGTGTTTCTGTAATAATTTTTCCGCAACTGGCGAAGGCTGAATGAGACTGGAATTTGTTGATGCTTAAGTTTGTAATAGTTGTGTCAATAACGCACACCCTACAAGGCAACATTCCTCAACAGGTTGTGTGAGTTTACTAAGAGTGGCATTCAGCGTCAGATGATGCACTGCCATGAGACGGAAGCGTCCGTTATCCTAGAAATAAGACGAGCAACGTGGAGGGTGGTGACTTTTTTAAAAAAAATACGGTGTAACGCACAAGAATTCATGAGTTTCAAACTTATAAAGCCTCACTTAAAGTCAGATGTGCTTGAACATATTTGGGATTAACAAAATATAAGATTCCGCTGGAAATCTGAAGATGCCTCATGAATACTGGTCTTGCCATTTAGGGCTCAGTCCACAATTTTCCTTTACATAATCTACCTTTGTTTTCCATTTGAGCGATCGGATTACCTCAAACAGGAGTACATGTGTTGAATCATTCCGCTTAACCCGCTTTAGTTATCACTGGGTTTAGTTTCCCAACTTGAAAAAAGCCATTTTGCGTGAACTAGCCGGCAACGTTGATAAATAATGTTTCCTCAATGCATTTACTAAGGTTTACTCTCTTGATGGAAACAAGGTGAAGTCAGACACATCACTAGTCACGTGCATATAAACTACGGGCAGATATCTCGGACCGCAATGAACGTTCAATTAAAATTTGACGAAGACAATCACTGCTTTCAAATGAATATTTTTGTTTACGATGGTGAAACTGTATACCGTGTATGCCATTTTCCCTTGTAACTTATTCGTGTTTCCAGCATCCTTCTGGATAAACCAGTTAAAACCATGATTATCTCCCTAATGAAAGTGCATTGACAATAAAGGTTCGAAGATAAAGATGTTCAAAACATTTTGGAAGATTTTTGGACGTTAATTTGCTAGTCGGGGTCGAGGTTGCCTACAGGAGGCTGGAGGCTTTGTGGCCGATATCGATAAACAGACGGTGCTTGATGCGGTACGAACGAATCCTGTAAAGTTGAAGTGGGTTGTCACAAGGAAAGCCAGAATGGTTCCGCTGCGCAGTGCGGTCGCCCACCAGAAATCAGTGTGGCGATTCAATGTTACCTGATCTGCGCAGGTTCATTAGTGTTGGTCATATTCCCAAAAACCTGTAGCATAGGACGTTTTCTAAACTGGACTAAGAATTGAGGGCGCAATTTCTGACGAATTAGCCCCCCGATGATCTGGCTTTGTTCGTTAGAGATATAGTTTTCCTGGTAATGGTAACAAACGAGATGAAGATCGTCCAGTTGACATGTCACAAGCGGACTAATGCCACTAACGTTGGTCGCGACAATCACGTAAGGCCAGCTGAATAGATAGTTTAAAAGTACTCGAAGACAGGATGAAGTAGCCTACAGTCAACATCATGCTACTGAATTAAACAAAGTACAACTAGAATAAACCCCGAAGTTTTTTTCTTTGTGGGCTGGGACATCAGAAACAAGGATGCTCCGTTCGGTACAGTATATTTACGAATAACATACTCTGTTATCATTCTTTCATTTTATCAAAACTGGTAACAACAAGAGCACTCACATTGTAAACAAAAAGAGATGGGATACGACAGTAGTGCATAGTTGGTTCGGCTGCAACAATTTCGACAGTCAACAAGGAAAAGGTGTACAGGGTAATTCAATTTTGATGTCAATTGGAGCGCCTGACGAGTACAACCTGCTTATCAGAGGCTTGATCAAGTGCGTAGTGACTGTCAGTGATCATGTCGTTAAAAATCATTTCACGGTAACCTCGGTAACCGTTGGGATTCTCATTGAAGCTGTTCGCTTGGAAAAATTTAATAATATGATTAACTTAAAGCAAGAGATGCAATATTGAAAACTGACCTCCATGAAGAAGAGAAATCCAGGCTAGGTAAGTAAAGCCTTGTAATGGACCACGATTCAAATGTTATATGGTGTATTCAGTGAATTTACAAAGCTGTTCAAAACTGTTGACAAACGCTACAGATTTTGTGGCTGGAGAAGGATATGGTAAAGATAGTGAACAGTCTTTTAATTGGCGAGGAATTCAAACAAAGAATTTTTATTTAATTTGGATTTTCAAAGGTCGAACGGAATGATCCGGAGTGCATTCGTTCAAATGCCGTTGGTAGCAGGAAGTTTTAACAATCCACAACAGTAAATTTTGTCCATGATTGTCTTCTAATGATCAAGTTAATGGCAAACTGCAATCCAACCGGAGAGTAAGAAGAAAACAGTATACTTAGTGAAATCAAAGTAACAATAATAATTCCAACCTAAACGGTTCGGTCAGTTGGAGAAACCTTTTACATTCCGACACCTGAGTGTGAAGTTACTGAAGAGATTAGACGATGTAACTGGGTACAGGAACCATTTGATTTAAAACCGATCAGAGCCGGAGAATGTAGCGCGATTTAACCCCATGCTGAAGAGGGATCAAGGAACAGATATGCCCACAAAGACAACAAAATTCAGACTCAGTAGTGAATGTTCGGGGATTTAGATGATTTTAAAATTGAACACCACCCACACTCGATCGCGGCCTTTGCATTCAGATAAGCCTTTCGGCTAGCCCACTTCAAAAGGAAGCACTGGACTCGAGTTTCGCTCTTATTAGAGCTCATCAGTAGTGCATATCCTTGTCCGAATCGGAGTTTACACCCTGACTCTCGTGCTTATGAGACTAGCGTGTTAACCACAACGCCAGCAACCTCACAGTAGACATGACCGAATAATCAAATCCAAACGCTCAACCACAACCTTGTATGAATAGTGTACAGCTTGCCCGATCATCTCGAAAGGAGAATGAACAGAATCACTATGTCTTATCCTATCGATAACCTCATGATCAGGACTTCTCAGTTAGGTTGAAGTTACTGTCTTCATTGAACCAACTGAGCATGGTTTGAATCAGTAGTGAACACCTACACTCGATCGCGGCCTTTGCATTCAGATAAGCCTTTCGGCTAGCCCACTTCGAAATTCAAACTCACAAGAACAACTGTGGTCTTCCTGAGCCAAAATATTAGCGAATGAAGTCACTGCCCTAGAAAGTTAACACCAAATGCCACTCAGTGCCCAACGCCAAATGTGTTCTTAAGCAACTCTTGGGTGATGCAGGACATTACAGTGGATTACATCTGATCGGTAAGGATGGTTAAAACAATCATCTCCGTTGGATGGTAGACTGCAAGTATAAACCCCAAATAGATGAACCCAGCACGCAATAAGTTTAAACCTGAGTAAAGAGAAAATGCAGGGACAGCAACTGTCGTCATACCTGTCAAAAAGACAAAACGTTCACGGCATCCACGGCAGTCAAAGACTGAGAGAAAGTGACGGTTACCAAGCAAAACAGACTCACTGTGAATGTGAGCGACGATTTGTCTCCAATCCAACTGAAATGATCGACCACTGAATGCTGCTTAGAGATAGTTCGGACGTCCGGTAAATGGTTACCACAATTTCTGGACCAACGATTTTAATATAGAACTGACAACAAATAGATCCAGGTGATGGAGGTTTCAAGGTAAAGTCAACACACTGAGTACTTTACCTAAAAGATTATGGTTTCACAATTGAACATATGGCAAAAAAGACTCATCACACAGATGACAAGTTATCACAATCTAATCAGTAGGTAAAAATTCCAAAACTTATCCTGGGAGTAAACCGCTTAATTCTGAAGCAGGATTATGAAACTTCTAAAACTCAGAACATCACAACTGAGGACCCCGGATGACATTGGATTCAGTGTTTGGAAACAACGGTCCAAAATAAAGGGCTGTACAAAATGCTAAGCAATCTCCGTTTATGATGACGAAGGCACAAGTGTTTTACGTTGGAATCACGAGTTAAAAGTGAAGGCTGAAGCCATACATGTTATAATTATTCTGAAAAGCGTCAGACAATGGTTGATGGTAAGGACCTCGCCCGTCGGCGCTAAGGGTTGTTCCGGAACATACGACCTTTCGAAAAGTTCAATGTAATATCTCCCAACTTGACATGTTAGCATTGTTATATGTCGAAAAGAATTAGCTAAAACCCACAGTATTCAACGCACCTGATAGCAGTGCTCGAGGTTACAAAAAATATTGGCAACATACTGTATGGAACCAATCTGGATCTGAGCGTAAAGTGTAGTAACACACGATTGCTATGACGAAACATCTTCCGGTTTGATCCAAGCAAAAAATAACCTAGGTTAGGTGACCACTACAATGGATGAAACGATGATAAGACATAACGAATCACCCTAGGGATTTCCAAGCTTCCTTCTTTAAGACCAACGCGTATGCCTCAAAATTTAGAAAAATCGAATCTGCATCCAGAGCATAAAGATTGGGCGAATCCAAACGGTTTTATCCTCCATACACTAGTTTGCTGGCGACCGCAAAAACCCGACAATTAAGGAATGATAAGCTGTTAAACACTGCGACCGACAATCGGTTCGCCCACTCCTCTTCCTGATTTCCTGTGCATCCCACTGGCAGGTATAGGTAGCATACAATTTCAAGTTGTGTACGACGGGAACGCATGGTTCCTAATGGAACAAAATACCTGATTCTGGACAGGTTTGCAATTCACCTTAAGAGACTTCACAAAGGATGGAAAGTTAGCAAATGAAAATCCAGGTAGTATTAAGGCCACTAGACACTCAGTAAAATAGGAGATATATGACACCTCCAGTTAGTTCAAAACTAAGAAGTACGAAAGACCGTGCTATAAGACAGGGAGGTCCCAGGGCTGGAACCTGTCACCAATACGTAGGAGACGATGTCTGGTGACCAATTGAAGCTGAATTGATCGTACTGTGTGCAGCACTGAGGAGGAAAGACAACTGTATGACAGCCAGCTGGGTCGACCGTATGAAAAACTGGAGAAAGCAACTGAACTGAAACCTTAGAAAGTTCTGGAATCCAAGTGAAAGTGAGACAAAACTCGTCAACACCGTCACGATGAATGATTGAGTTTTTCGGATACAAAGATTACAATACACAACATATCAGTTAGTAGTAAGTTGTTCGATTACGAACACAGACTGTATTTTCCCAGATGGAGACGGAACTCGTCTTACGCATGAAGTATAATGGATGGGTCTCTGAGACCGAGTGAACTGGCAAGTTCAGTGTTGATCAAACACACAGGGACAATGAAAACCGTTGCTTCCAAGTTATTTTTTCAATGATGATTAACTTGTATACAATGGTGCCAGCAGCCTCCTGAACACAACAGAATGATAACAAGAACTGATCACTTTCGGAAGAAGTGCTAAAAGAGAAATGAATTTCAGTTTAGTTCCATGTACTTCAGGTCACTAGCTTTTCCCCACATTATGGGTCACTTTTGTTTCCAGTGGTCAATAAATCCATAAAGATAGTCTTAAATTACAGTATACCAGATAAGCAAGTCGAACTAGGCCAGTAAATGTTTTCTACATCTCAATATCTTATCACGCAGCCTTACCAAGATAATCCAACTTTCAGCAGGGTAGCCCGTTTTTGTATTTATCTATTGGAATAAAACTATCAGGGATGCTTGTTTCACAAATGGTGACCAAGTCACATAATGCATGAGAAGACCTGAGATCTTTCAACATCTCATTTTTCAATTCAACGGTTGTCGTTGTCACAGTCAATGTAGTACATATGAACTTTGTAGATGTGCACAAGCGGAGATTGACCTCATTCATCATGACCAGTTGGTTCCGGATAAGTTATAAAACTAACCCTTTTCCGTACATGTTTGATTATGACTACTGTGGTCATAGAGGGGTGAGTTTTACCTAATTCATATGGTGACCCAAATACACGAAAACTTTCCCCCGGTAAACTGAGGCGTTTAACATACTGTTGATGCTAATTATATTTCTTTACTAAAGACCAACAGTAATTTTTTAAAAAAAAACAATTTGTTCGCTCAAGTCTTTTAACTTTATTGACTCTTTTATTTATGTATTTTTTGGGAAGGAAAAAAGTCAAACATCGGTTTTATATTGCTAATACGAAATATAGCAGATGATCAGTGATGAGAATATGTTGAGCTGACCTCTTGATAAACACTTTCTCTAGAAAATTGATTTCTTTGAAAGGAGCTTTATTCTCATCAACGTAAACCGCAATTTTATCACGACCTTGTATGTTGCAACTAAGTTCATTAGGGTGGCTTACCAAACACGCATGTGACCTGGCCTACATCAAACCGTTCGTGCGGGTAGAGCAACGACATAAGTTTTCTTATATCAGTTGTGCAGAATATAACTGACAACAAATATTGTTGTCGTAAAACTGTGCAAACAGCCGCAGCGGAATGTAATTTCACGACTTTTGTTAAAATCAGTGTTGAAACATGCTGTTTAAGGAAATAAAAACCGACTAGATTGGGGCGCTGAACGACGCAATTAGCTTTATTTTTGACAAACATGTGAGGTTATCATGTCGACACAGTAAAGTTTAGGATTTATTTAAAATCGATAAAGGCACAAAAGACTATAGATGAGTCAATCAACCAAATTGGATACAACGGAATTGCTAAAAATTAGGCAAAATGGGAGATTACATGTTTTGTTGTCACTGTCAAAATTATAAAACGCCTGAATGCCAAGATTCTAAAAGTCTTACTAGCGACTGTTACCCTCGTTGATACAAACGTTTTTGTTCTCCTTTTGTATATTATTGTAAGCGCGTATTTGTTGAGGGAAAGTAAGAAATTTACTGCAAGTTTTTCCGTTGCTAGGTTGCAGAATGAAGGAGTCAATGTTTTTAATCTATCTTCAGATACCAAACCTTCAATGCACACGAAGAGTAGGAGAAATTGCAACAGTGTTCTGATTTTAGCTGTCAATAAGCAAAAACATGAACACAAAGTTTGCCGCTTCCCGTTTGTGCTTTGCCGCTGGTGTAGTCAACTTAACTGGATACAACTGCCATCTACTGTACAGCACTTTGATTTGGGCATCACTGTTTCAAATAAATATTTGTAGTGGATGCAACTTAGCAAACTCTTGTAGTAAAAGTATTCGGGAGTTGTCATACAAAGAGTGATAAATTAATGCAATCCAGTGAAAGATACTGTTCGATGTGAACACAAAATTGGAATGTCTTCAGGTTAATCATTGTGTAGTAGCTAACGGTTATGATGTAGTGATTGGTTATCCAACCATGCAATGAAAATAATGGAATCGAACTAGGACTGTATAAGACGACTAAAAGCTTTCTAAGGGAACTGTTGCCCACGTTTCGGAAAAAGGGGAGACTTCAGCTCATCCTGGATGTCTGTTTTCCCGTCTGTCCAATAAATCAACTGTAAAAGTATTTAAGGTTAGCTGGTAAACAAAGTTTTGTAAATGACTATAGTACACAGGTGGTTGTAATTTGTGCTTTATTTCATATTCAACAATTAGCATAACTTACTGGACATTTGTTCCATTCTAACACATTCTTTGTATTTCGAATTTAATTGGATAGGAGTACAGCGATGGCATTGCAGGTTACCTTCACCGAAGCTGTTCGGCATATCTACATTAATATAGCCCGTTCTCTTCAGACGTTTGAACAAAACAGTTAGGATATGAAGAGCGGTTGATGCAAGCATTTTGAATTGTCTCATCAGTATCAAACTTACAATGACTAATCGTTTTGTTTATATCGAACAAGTAAAGGATGAGATGGACAGTCAATCGATGGGTCACGAACGGTCACTAAGTTCAAAGCAGGGTGAAGTTCACGAACAACGGTCGATTGATTTCGACCGCCTCAGCAAACCGCAAGAATCTTGCATTAGAATGACGTAACAGGATTGTAAATGCAGAACCTGAGTCGATAACGTGATCAGCGACGAGGACGTGTCTTGCCTTCCGGGCACTGGTTGTTCGCGTGTTTGAACGACACTACTGCTCTTCAATAATACAGACTACTGTTCGCACTTGAGCGATTTCCAAAAATATGTTAGAGTTTACTATAACATCCCAGCGTTATTCTCGAATTTTTGAAGCTATATTCAACTGTCATGAAATTACAGTGGTCATTAGCTTTCCGACGACGTTTCTGCGGTTTCGTTTAACAAACTGAATGCAACCTTGTTTGCTAAGTGGAAAACGGTTTTTGTTTGTCTTAACTAACTCTGACGCACTACGAATTGATAATTTGTTTTCCTCTATAGGTTTACTTTAACTATATAAATGAACTCTTTGGGAAGGGAACTGCCTAATTCACAAGCTATTACTGTCCTAAAAAATTTTTCTCTTAACAAACTTCGGGTATAATAGCCGAGTAAGCAACAATAACATACCGTTGATCGATCGTATACTATTTTCCTTGTAAATCCAGAATATCTTCATAGTATACTGGGTTTTATTCGTATGCTTGATACGAGCAACAGTGTTTTGTAAAACCATTAAAATGAGCGCGGTGATATTCAGTCACGGGGAAGAGTACAGCCACGTCGGAGTGTTTTAATCATCTGAAGATTCTACAATTAGTCAGAAATAATAATACCTTCGAGTATTTAATGGATTTTACCACTGATTGAGTAATCGGTCATTTGATCGCCTCAGTTGAATTCAAAACACACTTTTCCCGGGCTGTCTTTGAAAGGCAATAGATTATTGTTTCAGTCTTGTTAAGGCTGGTCAGTAGGGAATGTTCTTGTCCTGTTTGAGATTGAAATCCTCGAGCAAGTCCTTTTTGGGACAATCGAATTGAACACTGTATCATCGGCTTCAGATTAAGCAAAGCTGAAATACCACACCAAGCGGCTCAACCACATTTTTTCCTGAGCAATGCCTAAATCCGCCCGCAAAAAATTACAGCAACCACCTTGTTGACACTACTCGATTAACTCTGTCAACACTTCCTTGTCAAATCTAAAACAAATTTTGTTCACTCGTCATAACTACGTTTTATGTCAATGTCATGTGAGGTCAGTAGCACAGTGATCAGTACGGTTCCCTAATGAAATCTTGGTTAGAGTTCTAGTCCGGACCGTAGTAAGAATGTGCACTAATGACGAGCTCTCACGAGAGTGAAACTGAAGTCTAACGCTTCCTTTCGAAAGGAGCTATCTGATAAGTCTATGGGACTACAACAATTGCGATCAATTATGATGTAAGTTTAATTTATGTTAAATTAAAATCCATTACTATTCATCGGTAATCACTAGCTATGTTTGTACAGCAGTTTTGAGCAACCAAATAATTCGACCAACATAAATTGCAAATTACGCATTTGGCCACAGCCGAAATTCTGGTTCAATGCCTCTTTTGATCGACTGAACAACTGCTGTGGAAAGTAAGTACCGTTTTCCTATTCAGCAGTTTATATATTCTGACACACTCTGGTTTCAACACGCTGGTGCTATTTTTAACAAATCCGATGTCAATTACACGGGTTTATTATCAATAATATTTGACCTCAACGCCTTCGTTGCCTATGCCTGATGGATTCCGTGAATGATATGTTATGCTGGTGCTGAACAACGTGTAACACGGTTATATGTTTAGGCAATGTGTATGGATGATCAACAACAATCCAGTGATCTCATTTTCGATTGCATAACTTTCCCTAACATCATAAAAATATGACTGAGAACTGCTTTTGTCTCGTGACCTAGTTCGTTGTCTTATTTATAGTTACAAGTTGTGATTAACTA
>JTDE01000103.1:77242-87620 GCA_014338405.1 Paragonimus skrjabini miyazakii | reverse complement strand
GCAAACAGTTTGCCTGCAACCTGTACTATCTCTCCTCAAAACAATCACACGCGTTTTAGGGGCTAACAGATGGCAACCTGCAGGTAGACAGCAGAATTTCTTCAACCATCAACAAATTTTCAATTGCTAATCAGGTACATTAATATTTTCCCAGCTACCAGTGTGTTTACTTATACACTTGCCATTTTATGGTTTCCTTTATTCAACAACAGCTTACCGCATCTTAGTGAAAAATTACTTCGATTTAAACAAAACGAGAGCCAGTGGCTTAATGAACTTACTCTCAATCATTCAGTCATTCAGTCATTGTTCGAGACATCCAACCAAAACTGAATTATGCAAAACGATGCACCTTCAGGACTGAAGAATAGCATCACAGTGAAAAGATTCTAAATAACCACTGAATTCTCTAAATATCCTCAATCTGCCTCACAAAAGCCAATCATTTAAATATATTGAGGTTGATAGAAATTAGGTGTCCAACAAGTAACAAGAAATCTACACAAACTGGAAACCTGAGGTTAGCTGTGTCCAATCAAGCTACTACGTTTTCGACATAATACAGCAGACAAACAAACTGTTAGCAGGTATCACACCAATTGTCCTGAAATTTCTGTTACAGATAACATTCAATTAAACCAGTGGTCTATGATGGTTTGAGACCTCGATTCATGGTAGTTTAAGCCTTGTTCAGTTTAGCTTCGATATTCTGGTAGGTCCAAACAACAACAAAACCGGTCACCATGAGAAGATGGTTTTAGAGTGAACAGCATAAAACAGAAAAGGCCAAATGAAGTGTAAATTCAAACAATTTGTCCAAGTTGTTTTGAGAGGTTGATAAGTCTAGAAAGCATAGCTTTGAATTTCACAAATGTTTTCTCAACAAAATTAACAAGAAAGATAACTGAGAATGTGAATGTGAACGGAAATCTTTGTGCCACCAAGATGTAAAAGGACTACATAACAAATTAACTCCAGCACCTATAAATTTCCTCTCAGTTTATTCCAGACAGCAGAAATTTCACCATTTATTTCCACTCATGTTGTTTTGTATATAGTGCCAGCTGAGACCCCATTTTGAAAAAATGTAATCCAGTAGGAAATCTTCATGACTTGATAGTAAATAACATAGTCTTAACATTGCTGAATGGATGATATTGGATAGATCTCAGAATACATTTAGTATACCATAAAATTGAAAACAGTAAATCGAGAATCGGCTATTCACATAAATGGAACCCTTGGAATGAGCGTGCAGATTTTAGGGTTTATTAGGGTTTTCATTTTTCAGTGTAAATAAAAGCCAACAACTCTATCGCGTGTTGATCGATAGACATCGTTCATATTAACAGTGCCATCCCCGTCCATTGTAACACCATATACGTGTACCCATATACGTGTACAGTCTAATGTGACCACAATTAATTAACCTAGAAACAAAATTACAAGGTCACCGCGTCTCTCCACGCTATCTTTCCCAGTATCCAGCTGACAACAACCGTTCTTCGCAGTAAACAAACAATTGTTGTAATAAAACTTGACTTTGCCTGAATAACCGGTGGAGAAAATGAGTTGAGCGAAACGGAATAACAAACAGCCCCCAAGAAATTACACAACCACCTTATACTTCCCAATTCTGCGAGGTTTTAAAAGACGCTTCTGCTGTTTGGTGTCAGTGGTTGGACATATCCACTGAATATACCTCCAACTGCAGAATATGGTACTCCTTTACTCAGCCCAACTCATACTTGGTTTGACGTTATCACTAATTCAGCTATCGTGCTGCACTCCCTAGCGTATGTGTACGTGTGATACATGTTATATTAGAGCCAGTGAGGAATTAGTGAGGTTTTTAATTTCCCACATCTCATTTTTGCATGCTTTTATACTAAACTCAAATTTTTCAGAAGGACGGGCAGTGAGAACTCATTTTTTATAACACACTTTTAACCTCTAAACTGTTTTAAACTCAATCTAAGTGGTCTTTCTGTTAAGTGTGGAAGGGCTGGAAACCTTAAATTCACTTTTAGAAGATTAGTTTTCTCATAATCGCTTCTTCTTTCCAGCAAACGTAATTAGAACATTCATATTCATGTAGGTCCTTGGAATATGCCCAGATGCACAATCTGTCCAGCTCATCCGAATGTTAACTCAATTAGGGAAAGGCGCGATTGAACTCAGGCATTATTAAAGCATTCTTTAACTATTGTTGCTCGTTCTTCTACGTTACATCTCAGCATTTCGCCCACACTTATATTCATGTGGAAGTCACTATGAGCGTTCTGAAAGGAATAACTTTTGTGTTTTTATGGTTGACCTGATAGCACACCACATGCAGGAAGACTGAAGTTAGTTCTCATTTTATCAGAAATCAAAACTTAGTGAAAAAGCTCCTTTTTGATATAGTGTCTACAAGCTAAATACAACAAAATGAATATGAAATTAGTTGTCAAATCAGAAATGTGTAAAACCTAGCACATTATGAATATGGTGTAATTTGGGGATTACAGATACGGTTATTATGATGCCATGTCAATTGTTTCAACAACGACAGACCATGGTAACTAACGTGCTTGAACAAAGGATTTCTAGGCGCACAGATCAGGGTTTCGCAACCGGATTCCGATAGCCTACGCAGCAGTCAGGATAGAACATTTCACATCTCTGATGTAGAAATGTGTGACGCGGGAGATCTGCTTGAATTTGACATCCATATTGACTCTGTAACCGCAGTCGACTAGATGGACCAAAATTTCGATGGAAATCTTTCGTTGTTGTCCTGTCGTCAACCAAACAGGACAAATCTCGGACAAATTTCTAGCTCGGAATATGCAACGTAGGGAACTACAAGACCGTGAATTATCTGCCGGACAGAAGACCATCTATATGAACTTGCAATAGAAGGATGAATTATCAAGTGAATCGCTGACCAGAAGGCTCGACATGGCCCTGAAGATACTGTTTCATGCTGCACAACTGAGACTATCGCTTACCTCTAAACCAGTCGTACAACCTCACCTCAAAGACGCAGTGCCCAGTAGTACTACCTCGCTTTGTACCTACTCATCCTCTTGCCTCTGTGAAACAGGTTACATCGACCAAATAACAAGGCGCTTATCGGAAAGAATACGCGAACATCATCTTGTTTGGCTGACAATCTAAAAAGAACGAAACTTTCCAACGCACCTTTTACCACCTAGTCGACTCGGGTCTCATTTTTGACTGAATATAACCACTGGTCAAATCACTCGCGCTGATAATTCAGCAAATGTACTATAAGTATGGTTCCACTTTCGATGATCCGCCGACAAACACTGTGCGGTTTCCCAAAAACTGCATCACTTTAGGTCAGTAACCGCTTTATCGCACCAAGCTGCTCACTTTAGTTTGATGACAGATAGTTTGAAAGTTCTTTACAGCGGCTGTGGCGTCCGTCCTGTACGATTGAATGTTTCGTTTGATAACATGAGTTCTAAGATGCCCGTCCATCTGTCTCAGGAATAATTCAGTTCTATTTATGACTCTAAACACTAGGTAAAATACTGACAGGATTTGTGCTTGAGTGGAGTTCGTTGTACCCCTCTAGTATCTACAGCAGACTGGTTGACTACATCAAATCTAAAACAACAAGCGAACCAAAAGGGACCAAACTTTTGTGCTACCGAGATAGAATGAACGTTACAAACAGCTTCTTTTATACGTTGTAAACAGAAATGGATGTCTCATTAAAAACTTACCTGCGTACCAAAAACGTTACTTTTGAGCTGTGAACAGAACAGTCAAATCTTTTTCAGAGTCATGTTATGAAGTTTCTTGACCGTGAATCTTAGCATCTTCATTGTGTTAACACTCAAGCTGTTGACTCGTCTACTTTACTGCTAGTATACCAGATTAGCTGCTGAATGCAGAAGGTAGGTGAGTTCTCGCTATTATTTCTCTCCCCAGCCATAGACTTCGCTTGCCTTGAACTCCTGTGCCTTAACCCGTCGGAAAGTACAAGCTACTTCGAGCGTCCAAAACTGGATCGGTATGTGGACATCTGTGCAACTGTGTAAAACTCGATCGAAAACGCCTTTGGTTTTATGTATTAATTCAACTATTTTTTCACTGTTGTTGTCTCCTCTGGAGTTTGTTTATTTAATCTAAACTTTCCAGTAGTTGAGGTGTCGAAATATCAGTTGCTTAGAGCTCTTTGTAAAATGGAAAAATTAAAATGTGAAAGACGACTGATTTTTATGTAAGTTTAACCTCAACCACAATTGTCCACAGTTGTCGCATTCCCAGCGACCTCCCAGTCGGCCCATTTCGAAAAGAAGCACTAGACTCCAGTTCCGCTCTTGCTATAGCTCGCCAGTAGTGCATATTCTTGCCACTGCCGCATCTAGATCTCCGACCACGCTTTCATGAGGCAACCGTGTTAACCACTGAACGATTCACTTCACATTAGACTCCAGTTTGACGCAACGTTTCAAAAGGGGGCAAGTGGAAAATCTTTGGGAATGCGAAAGCTGTAATCAATTGGGGGTGATGTTCAATTCGTATGAAAACTGGAATCCCACGCAACTAATCTATTTTGAACCGAATAATCATTACACACGCATCATGGCTAGTAACTGCTTCACTATGTGAGAGGCACTGTGGGTGACAAATGATTTTAACGGGTCGGATTTGCGCCACGTTTTGATCGAAAAACTTGGGTGAGCATTTGCTGGGACTAGATTGTCTGAAGCAAAGTGATATGCATGAAAATGAATCTCACTAAAGGTTGTGAAGATTACATTTTTTCCTTAAAACCGCGTGAAACCTGTTTATTATTGTCATATTCGAACTAGTCATCTTGTCTTTCAACAGGAAAGTCCACAAAAATATACTGAGTTTCACTAACGCAATATGCGCCAGGTGTAAAATCTTTATGATAAATTAGTGCTTTTTAATACGACTTTGTAAGCAAAACTTTACACACACGAAAAAGTGAAACTGCTCCACATTAACTTTGTGATGGCAGATAAAGGAACATCTTGAAATAGGGCAATGGTTCTAGATGCACGACCACCAAAATAACCGTGAAGAAACACATTCTGGTCGTGTACCAGATTTACATGCGGTTTTAAACTGCAGTCTTCTAAGTTAACTCACACCACTTGATGAACAATTGCAATAAATGCGCTAATAAATTTGAAAACCAAGAGCACATGTGACAAGTAAACATGACTTCATGTTAAAGCCCCAGGATAACCCGTATCCTTATCAACAACCGCAAGTCAATCAGATCAAACCAAGTCATGAGGCTACGTTGTACGATGACACGCTTATTCAGAAGTAGTAGCAAATGCTGTTTGCTGACAATGGGTAGGGTGATATCAACTGAATAACACTCAAACATCAACAAAGGCTTTTGCACTGCAATAAACTTTTAAACCAGTGCACACCTATTGTATCCATGGATAGTACACATGGATAGGCTGACGGACACACAAATTGGTCGATTCTCACAAAGTGATTGAACACAGATCCAACGATTACAGGGGATAAACAAAGCTAGCTCGGTCGCACCGAAGTGCCAGGATGACGGAGGTGCACTGTACAACGTATGCGGTCAACACTGACGTTGTAGGTATGTCTGTCCGGCACAGAATACACACGCAGAACACCTCTAACAAACCGGACTTGAGTCTTTGAGTACCTAAGCAATCCACTCAGATTGGTATAAGTTTCGACCATCGTTTTCTGAAGTGCCGGATAACTCCGAGCTCATTTTCTAGGATATCCGCTAAAAAAATTTTACACTCTTTCTTTCAGGCAACACAAGAGAAGTCTCTTCTGTTTTAAGGGTAAAATACTGTGAAAGTTTCGTACTAACTTGTTTAGTGTAATCTTTTGATGGATGTTGCGCTGAATAGCTCCGTCTATTCATCGTTGTAAATTAACATCTACGATGGATTCTTGGCGTTCAAATTATTCCTCAGACGTAAAGTTAATGAACTACTGAGGGTGCGATTTATCTTGTTCAGTACTGTGCACCGATTAGTAGCAGGGACAGTCAGGATAAATGCTATCCATATATCGATAATAGTGAATGAACTGGATGATGTTGAGTTGAAGCATACTGCGTTTAAAACTGCCCATGGCCGGGAGAGGTCGGAGTCGGGGTCCCACTGCCACGTTACCTGTTTGTCGATACAGCATGCCGTTTTATAAAACGTATACGTCGAAGCAGAAGATTCTTCAGTCTGAGTGATGAAGTCTTAATGTCGAGTTTGGTCTCAGACACACAATTCTGGAGGACTTAACCGCTACTAGCAACGACACTTTAGTGAAAAACGACACTACCTTCAATAAGAGCAGTTTGTATGAAGTCATTTTAATGTCACGTATACATTCGACGAATTCAAGCGTATTACGTTGACTTAGTTTGACAATTACCCTTCCGGCAGACTTGAACAGTTTCACTGACCGCTTCATGAATTCACCACATTGAGTACTAAACTTTTAATAGTTTGTGATCACAGCTGTCCAGGATGCCTGGTGGTTATCAAACTTCCGTCTTTCAGTGACAGCATAGTTAGTGAGTTGATGTTCAGCTTCATCAGTCTTGTTCTTCTCATTGGAGAGCCTGCTCTGGTCTCTGATTATACTACTCAGTTTCTCAACTTATTGCTTCTGTTCGTGATGAAAACTCCAGCGTCCTAATCTGATCTCCTGACGAGAAAATATCCAGAATCTGCTGAACCTTCTTCAATGAATCTGTGTTCCTAAGTCAAAAACTCTCTCTACTTCAATGTTCACTTACAGTACATCCTGGCAACATTTAACAAATGTAGTTTTGAATGACTCAATATTGCTTGTCGAACGCAAACATGAATCTTGAGTTTGGCAAATAATTATTAAGCCGTAATTCAAGTCCTGGATGTTCTTTCCTATTTTGTGGTCAGAAAAATGTGGGACCAAGTGCTAAGACCTCGAGTATGATATAATAATATTCTACATCGATAAAGTTGTTCACGTAACTTTCTGGTTGACTTGAGGATTTTACATGTTGACTGACACTGCGCGATATTAAGGGCCGTTTCTTTGGAGTTCTTCTGGTAGCTAACTTTTCAACAAACAAATTGACCAATTTGTGCTCCTGATCAAGTGAAGATGGTGCAAGAATCTCACATCGTAGATAACCGTTTTTCCATTGAGCATATCAGTGTGTTTATGAGCTCTGTGTTAGTATATTATACTGCGAATGTTACGATCGAACGCATCCGGCTTTGGCATCAAACAATAAATTAGATGTAGGCTGAATTATGAAGTCAATATATAAGAATCAAAATTGACTGCTTTCTTGTAAACAGTATAAGGTCATTCTTTATTCCTATTGTTCTGTATTAATGTGTTGCAGAAATCATCAATCAAGTACAATTCATCCGCTGTTTACTGATCATGTGATTCATTTTGGAAAGTGCACGAAGCAAACATGGTTAAATTCCAACATCAGTTGATTTAGGGACAAAGTTCCTTCAAATTGTTTCTTTCCGTGATTAACTTTGTCCTAAAAGTGGGCGGATGTTTTGATACCACCTCAGCAAACCATCAGTCAAAAGTACTAGATTACTTTATCTACCCTCTCTTCTAACTTAAATCCAATTCCCTCATTCCCTAAAATACATGCAACAAGATTTAGTCCCAGTTTCCTTGCGTACATTGGTTTGAAACTAGGTATGGGTAAGGGACGAACGCCGCACAAAATGTCATGCGATTGAGTAAGTGTCACGACGCTGTTCCATAATTTTGCGATTACACTTTATAGTAAACCATATATTTCTAAAATGTACGTCAGTCTCATGTTGAACGGCTCTTGTCACAGTTGTGTACACCTCGTTAGCCGGCTGGTGACATAAGCTGAGAGTTTGTAACCCGTCAACTGGTTACGACGCCCAACCCTAAGTAATCACTCCACGAACCGTATTGCGTTTTGTAAGTCACATCAGATTCGAACTGAAAACTTCAGCATCAACTACCAAGACTTCTGTTAAAATCAATATTAGTCTTCTGATCAGGACTTATGCGCAGGTCGGTAGACTAACCGTACTTGACTGTTAGCACAAAAACTTCGCTGTTAGTATAACTATTTTAGTTGAAAACCGCGTTCTCATCGTCTCCAACCCTAAGAGTTCAAAACAAGGAACAATCTGATGTTGGAGGGCTAAACCAATTACACAATGAATGAACCTATTTAAAACCTACGTTCACACACTTGTAAGAAACAACTTTTTCCTCGACTTTGTTATTGGTTTTAGGCTGATTCCTTTTGACATTCATACAAAAAAAAATTTTCCCAAAAACATATCCATCAATTAATTCGTGGACGTCAGTCCCATACTTATCTTGTTTCGATCTGTAAACTTTGTTTTGATATACCAGTTTATGGACCTGAATACGGACAAGAACTATTTGTTCAAAAACGTTGTGTCACAAGCTAATAACTTACCGACATACTGTCTTATTCCGATTATACCAACAAAAACAAACAATAATAATCCAGTAAACTGATAATTCAGTCGGTCAGCAAAATCATCATCGAAACGCAATCTGGTCGAGGTGAGCCGTCCAAATTTTGACAACTTCCAGACATAGTCTGCATTCATTTCTTCGAAAGCACTTTAAAGGTGTTCGAATGAATCACAGTAAACCGTTTTGAAGAAAGCGTCCGGTTCGAATCGTCATATATCTTCTTCAGTGTTGAGTGTTCTCTGGGTGACGTATTGAAGCAAGCTCGTGGGGATCATGGTAAAAATGTTATTGTTGTATTGATTTGGCGTTTGAATTGGCGATCAACAAATTGAGTGCATTTATTGCAATGTTCTGATTTAGAAAATTTACATACATGTGAATTTCTCCACAATATGCAATACGCATCAGAAGGCGAACCAATGAAAGTCAATCATCATCCTAAACCCGCCTCAACCAATCAGCATGTCAGTAGAATAAGGCTATCATCTCAATTTAGAAAAGAAACCATTATTGCAACAGACTCCAATTTGATGGATTTAATCTATCCACTGACATACGTAGGTCTCACAAAACTTTAAAACATCGGTTATTTAACTAATTGAGGTGATTTAACCTAGTTGGGTGCATTTTGCTCGTTCTCTCATCCCAATACAAAGAGGAATAATTTTTTAGTCCAAAAAATATCAAGTACGCGCGTGCAATCGTAAACTGATCATTCCCTATCCGATTGACCAGTGGAAAACGATTCTGTGGACACCATTGTTAGCCTACATGTCATGAACTGAGTGAATAAGTAATCTATGTAAAGATTGTTAGCCGGATAGAATAAAATGGGTTAGCGTAAATGAACGTTGCATTATACAAATTGGTATCGGTTGAATTCGGGTCACCACCATCTATCCATCCACGGGAGTTGAAGACATCGGACTTAATGAGCCTGACAGACTTGGCATTAATTAGTGTTTATCCAGTAATGTACCTTTTAGATCAACCCCATTTAAGTACCATTTTGTGACAAGGTCACCTATACACGAAACTGTGAAAATGCTGTAAAAGCACTTTAGTTAAATGAAAGACACTCGAACTGTGAAGCGGCAGTCATTTTAGTTTGTTATTCCGCACACTATTTACTGTCGCTGTCTCGTTCTTCAACAGATTTGTCATCGATTTTTACGTCTGTCCACGATGTGGACTAGCTCAGTGGGCTGTAGTTGTATGCTAGGTCATTTGTCAGTTTGAACAATGCACAAATACATAAACTGAACACGTTAGTAAGCCCGATTCCAAATCATGTAACCAACTTTCTTACGGCTGTGACTGCAAAAGGCGCCCGACTCCCTTTTTTGCGCGTTACCGAACAGCCGTCAATAGGTATATGAAAAATGCACAGCAATGAACGCAAAACTTAACCTGTATGGCTGACATGTTCCCACAACTGTTCTCAGTGATGCAGCACCAGTCTCCTTGTTATGACGTCCCGCACAGTTCACACAGGCTCCCGACAGTCGATTCTAGTTTCTTGGCTTTCTAGTGTTGAAGACTGTCTTTAACTTGCGGGAACAAATCGTTCTCTTTTATTTCCGCTATCCTATTCATTAACGACATAGTGTATCGTACCGAATCAGTACTTTCTGGTGTAGACCAGCAAACTGCATAGATAGTACTATCCCATCTTGGGTAATACTCGAGCTGCATCTACCTATATGGGAAGCTATTTCAACTACAGCTCGATCAGTCTGGGTAACGGAAAGACAAATTAGAACTGGTGATCTTAACGCTAAGTAACCAGCTCATCTACAAGAGATTGCAGAAGTTTCAAGTTGAACATCACCCACAACTGATCGCAGCTGTTGCATCCCCACAGATTTCCAAGTCGGCC
>JTDE01000103.1:51479-71815 GCA_014338405.1 Paragonimus skrjabini miyazakii | reverse complement strand
TCACCCATCTATCCACTGTGGATTTTGACCGTATTCCACGACCGTGTCAAAATATTCCCCCCAGTTTTCGAATAATCGCGCCTCCGATTTGGTCGTCCATTCCATTTTGCATGCTATGTCTCGCTTGTTGGTCCGATTCAGTCGAGGATGAGTTATCTCATCCGGATGTCCACGCTGTCCCCGATCCGCTTTCTGTGGGCTTTTGGACGTACCTCCCCTCGCGATGAGGTATTCCACCGAGTGTTGGAATACTCGCACCTCCGGTTTGAAAATCCACTGTAATATGCATAGCTCACAAGACACTATGATAGGCCTGCCAGATGACAACGGACTGATAAGTTTTTGCTACGTTCATCGTTTAAAGAGTAATTATTCCTGCGAAATGAAGCGGAAGCAATGTACTTGAGTTACACCAAATATGAGACCAATGTTTCACATACTTGCTTAAGAAATGCCATAAGAATTTGTACATAGACATTCATGGAAAGACTTCAAATTTACCCAAAAAGAGGGTGATAAATATAGACCAGTTCGTCATTCAGATAGCAAGGATGAAGCTGCTCAAAATTCTACTCTGTTTTCTGTTTAGTTACTGTTCTGTTTATTGTATTACTGTTTCACTTCTGTCATACTGTTTATCAGTAATGTAAATTCATCGCCCTCTCTTGGCATTCTTAGATTCCAACGTGAACGCATTGAGAAACCCTGCTTGAGTTGTCAATCTCCCAAACTTTCTGGTGAATTCCACATGACACAAATGGTTGGATTGGTAAATGAGTTCGAACGTGACATTTTTAAGCTCCAAATCTAGTAAAAGTCCAGATTTTTCATGAATGGATCTCTTCTAGGTTTTGTTTACTGTTGACAAAATTTCTTATTTCAGATATACAATCTCGTTCGCGCAAAACGCTTCACGCTTGCGTCTATAGATTAAAGCCCGGAAAGCATCTAGCAAACTACTCAACCACCTGGACGGACTTCCTTATTTCACTGCAGAGAATTTATTGGTTCACACGGTACTGGCCGTCACTACCAAATCCCGACCCCATGATCGAACGGCACAGGCATTCTCTAATCTTTGTTGAGGTCATGACATGTTTTACTGGTGACCAAAATTTACCGTTGGTTGTCCCTTCCGGTTAGTTGGACCAATCGTATTCTTGCCGTCACGTCCAAGATTTTAACGTGAACACTCTAATGCACCGAAGTGATTTGCTTTTGCATGAAATGGAAAATTTTATGCCTAAAATGAAAACAAATACGTAAAAAGGTATAGTAAGTGGTTGCAAGTATGTAGAGGTCGGAAACTTCCCATGATATCAAAAGTAACGATGTGACAAACAATTGTTTTCGAGAATTCTTTCTCAAGCCAATACAACCACATAGGTTTCTGACGAGTAGTAGGAGATTTTGATTTTCATATAGATTGAACATCACCCACAATTGATCGCAGCTGTCGCATCCCCATAGACTTTCCAGTCAGCCCCTTTCGAAAAGAAGCACTAGACTCGAGTTTCGCTCTCATTAGAGCTCGTCAGTAGTGCATATCCTCGCCACTGCCGGGACCAGAACCACGGCCACGCTGTTCATGAGGCAACCGTGTTTACCACTGGGCCATTGAGCTCACATTAGGCACGACCGAATTATCATATGTGAGCATTCCACCACTTTCGTTTGCGAGTACTGATCAGGTTGCCTGATCGTCTCGATAGAAGACACAGTTACTGTCTGCTAGCTCCAATCGATGACCCCTCGACCAGGACTTCTCTCCAAGTTGAAATCACAGAAATCGTTGACTTGTTAAGCGGTATTTGATTGCTGATGAGCAGTAGGGGATTTTGATTTTCATATAGATTGAACATCACCCACAATTGATCGCAGCTGTCGCATTCCCATAGACTTTCCAGTCGGCCGTCATAAAACAAGGCGCAAAATACAAGAAGTGACTGTTCACGAATGACAATAAAAGCTAAGGCTAGACTACGCACACACTAATTGGTTAGGCCCAGGCCGGACGTTAACTGGATCTTACGTCACACGGTCAGGGTGGAATGTTTGCGTGTGGTTAGATTGGATGGAAGTTGCAAAGACTGAACAAACTTCTTTTGAGAGCACATGTTAGGGTTGCGTAATCTAATAGCGATCGGTTCGGCGGTCGCCAGGATGCGCTGACGAACTGTTTTTGGTCAAATTGAACAACCCGAAAGCATGTTCGGATTGCAAAAGTCAGACCTAAAAGGACTACTTTTGCGGCGCACCCTCAATGTTCAGTTTTTGTTCAACGGTGAGCTGTATTGACAATCGGATGGAGTAGCAATGGGATCCCCATTAGGTCTATTACTGGCAGACGTATTCATGGGCAAATTAGAATCCCAACTTCAGTCAACTATACAGATTCTCCACATGTACCGCCGATATGTAGACGACATATTCGTCGTTGTACAATCACGAGATGAGTTAACGACCATCCTTCAGATTTTTAATGCAACACACCTCATTGCGCTTCACTTGAGAAGAGGAATTCAACAACGGGTTCCATTTATTAGATGTCAAATTGATCAGACGTCGAGACGGTACACTGAGTAGGTCGGTATATCGTAAACCTACATGGACAGGGCAATATACCAATTTCAATAGTTTTGTGCCTCTTAAACAGAAACGAAATCTAGCCCAATGCCTGGCAACTAGAGCAAGAAAGATTTGTTCGGATGACGCAGTAGAGCAGGAACTGAAAACACTTCAAAACCTACTGAGGAAAAACGGCTATTCGGAGCAATTCATCATTTCAAATATGAAGGCCAAAATCCCACATGAGGTAATTTCCACATCTGAAAAAAGCCGTGTTTATAAAACTCTTGTTTAAAGGGGATACTGTAGCAGATCAGTTCAACCGAAGCATGTACCGATCACTTAAACGTACCTTTCCAGCGGCAACCTTAAGAAGTTGGTTCACAACAATGCCGATGTTAAGATTGAGCCTGAAAGACAAGCTACCAGCCCACGATCAATCAATGCTCGTGTATTCATTTTCATGCTGCTGTTGTACTGCAGAATATGCTGGTCGTACGACTAGGCGCTTGTCAAAAGGATCAAGGAACATCATCCAGCTTAGATTTGAACCGGTTGTCGCAAATCAGTTGCTAGCACTATTGTTGCACATCTAGCTGACAACAACCATCGCATAGACATCAGTAAAACATTTCAGGTTGTCTATAGAGTTAAGAACATTCAGCCAAAAAAGTTCGTCAGCGCATTCTGGCGACCGCCGAACCGATCGCTATTAGATTACGCAACCCTAACATGTGCTCTCAAAAGAAGTTTGTTCAGTCTTTGCAACTTCCGTGGCCACAGCCCAATCACATCCAATCTAACCACACGCAAACATTCCACCCTGACCGTGTGACGTAAGATCCAGTTAACGTCCGGTCTGGGCCTAACCAATTAGTGTGTGCGTAGTCTAGCCTTAGCTTTTATTGTCATTCGTGAACAGTCACTTCTTGTATTTTGCGCCTTGTTTTATGACGTCTTGATGAAACCTATGTAATTGTATTGACTTGAGAAAGAATTATCGAAAACGATTGTTTGTCACAACTTCGAGTTTTAGTGAAGTAACGAGCAGATATATAATGATACATCACAGCACCTAACCGTGGTCACCTACTAAAATCGAAGTACAAATATTAGATTATTTAGGCCTACATGAACATGGTTGCAACCTGTTAGGTGACTCATGAAACAGTCGAAGGAAAATATGTGATTTGAACTGGCGTGAGGATATGTGCAGGATTGTTATTGACATGCAGTATCAGACAACACAAGACTTAGAGTTCAAATCCACTTCGTCTTGTGTAGTAAGCCGTCAATAACTGTTTTACATTGGTTACGTGCATTCAGCTGTATAACACAACTTGTGTATTTTCTGTGTCAGTGATCATAGTCCTGAGCCATATCAAACAGTGGAAAGGATAATGTACGAGTAGTACCGACACTATTGATGGTGTCGGAATTTACTCGTCGACGGTATCGGACAATGTGTTGGTCGCAGGCCAGATAAGTAGAACTGCTCCCGTAGTTCGGAATCCCTCAAAAAATGGTGCAAAGAATTAATATTGGACCACGTTGAATTACTGAGTGCGACATGTCAGTGATATAATTAGCCTGTTCGTTTATATGAAAAGATCAGTAAATGAATGAGTAACTATGTGTGGACATACAGGCTGAACAAATGGTACTGAGTTCAGCGGATTAAATCTGGCGGTTGACGAGCGATCAGTCAGTTTCGAGCGTGATCACTCAAGCCACTACAACTGTTATTATAGGAAGAAGATTTGTTTGTGCCCTTTAAATTTTGAGTGACACACAAATGTGCGTACGTGCATAGCGCTGCAACTCTAGCATACGACTAGGACTTGCGCCTAGTTGTGATAAGTTCTGTATGTGTGCGTTCGTCCTCTATTCGAAAATATTCTCAGAGGTTCAAAAGACGATTGGATCTCATACCAAACGCGTAAGTACATGTTGAAGTCTTTTTGGAAAGATTAAGTCTGGCAACCCGTGGATAATCCGATACCGTCAAAGACAAAGCACCCGTAGTTTACTGCATGTGAGCAGCAAAATTATAAGGAAGTGAACGAACACCGTTCATCTTCAATGAAGAAGAAGAAGAATTTGGCAAGGTATTGGAATTAACCGCTAATAATTCAACTGACTATAGTGGATCCTGAGTCGTATGTGATAACATGCTCCGAAAAATATGTACCGCTCATTACTGTTGAAAAATATATCGATGATCGCCCGACAACCGTGAACAATAGTCCAACTGCATATCTTCTGGCACAAATAGCTTAACGGACGAGGAAATAAGAACGTCTGTTACCCAAACGATGGATTGTCGCGAGAAACAATGCACTATTTGTTGAACTGATGAAACGGGATTCAACTTGTTCTGTATTTGCACAATGGGACATTCGTTAAAAGCTGAACTGGAGTACATGACTCTCATCAATTGCCCAGGGGGTAATCTTCATATACTTGGTATTATAATGGGATGGTACATCAAGCACTTCGTGGAAGTTCCTACAACGACGAACATTAAAAGTGGTGACTGATGACAGTGTTGCAGTTGCTTGCGACGAATCACCTTGAAATTCATCTTCGGAAGATGCTTTGCAGATTTTGCTTGTCGAGTTGGATAGCTGTCCAGACTGGCAACAAGCTGGTTCATGCTGAGCCCAATCTAAGGCGAACTTAGTATGGTGATATCTTAAATGGAAGAACAGTTCCGGGTCACTCTTTAGTTGTTACCGGGATGTGATCCGATTGACATTCTAAGCCATCAAAGACGGAGAATGAGTCTGTTGAGTAATGTCAATGCGACCAGTTTGACGGAATTTTCTCCGATTCACTGTCAGCAGTTTTTCTTCCATACTGAAATACCATACATATACCATTGGCGGCTTCAATGTGTGAACTTTGGTGACACATTTCTTTATTTCGAGATTATACAATTGCCCCCTCAGGGCAGATATATTTTATTTTTCACATGTACACCTTGGTGGTGTTTGTCTGCGTATCCCTTCATTCATTAGTAATGCTACCGGTCGATCAACAAGATTGTTGATGATGCGGATGGATCATCCTAAGTATAAAGTCGCGGTGCCGTGGAGGAAGTGTGTTCCCACTGCTGTTACCTGCTACTGAACAAGTACAGCATTTCCAATAACACAAGAATGACAGGTAGTAGCAAATTCCTGGTCATCAATAAACCTTATCTCACCGGTGAAACGACTGAGTTCGTATTTAGACCACACATCTCCAATCTTAGACTGACACTTACTGACCTCTGCTATGATCAATCTGCAAAGGATGGGTCTCGAAAGCATCGTCTGCGTCCAGCACACCGCGGCCTATTAACCAGGATGACCCACCCACATATCCAATAACTACGCTAGACATTGGCTAATCGTCCTTACACAGGGAGGCTGTGCGCAAAAGAACACCTACATAATTGGTAAGTACACGAGATCAAGTCATTCTATCCTAAAGAGGCCAATAGTACCATTTTAGGAAGGAAACTTGTCATCAAGGTTCGCATTTCGTAACCGTCTCCGATATTCATACATAATTACAGGATATGACAGACTGATGACTGGCAATGAAGTCATAAGTGTGCAGTTATGTTCTAAGATTGCACGCCCACATGTGCCTCGAATCCACTTCACCAGGTGTGAACAGGTCCTCCTCCGTAACGATGGACCACAACATTCACATTACATATATACTTTAGTTAGGTGGCCATCAGTCTCAGGTATAATAACCGTGATTGCGGCTCAAAGCTGAAAATTCTTGTTTGTTGTTGAGCATATCCATAATCTAACTACACCGATACCTGCGGGAAATGTCTCACATTACTAACAGACCTCCATGTTCTGTTACTCTGGGATAATACCAGATCCGAGGTATGCGTGGTGCACGCCATTCATAGTGTTGATTACTCCGATGTAGTTCGGCTTTGGTCGCTATACTGAACTAGTCTGAAACTACGCAATGCAATCTCAATGTTGACCGAATTTCTAACTTACCTTGGTAAATACTACTTTACATTTCTTGTGTCCCACTCATCTGGATGATGAACCGTAAAATGTATGTCTTTATCATAACTTTGGTGTTTCCATGATCGGATGAACATAGCTATTTTATTAACCGAAAGTCGCAATTAGGCTACTGTTAAGACGGAACCAAGTTCAGAATCATTTACTTTCGTATTCAGAAGCAGGGTAACCTTGTTAAACTGCAAGTAACTTTGAATATGATAAACAGCGTGCATTCCCTGTTACTTGTACAATCAGCAGACCTTGTTAGTTGGATTGCTGATTACACCACCAGATAAAGTTTCGTGATTGAGTAACAGCTCGTTTAGACCGGGTTTTCATTCCGATTGTTTATTGCTTAATTATTTATTGAATTCATTTTGGTTAAGATTTGGAAACCCTGAGTAGATGTAGCAAGCAGTTACTATACTTTACGAACTAACCGGACTGGTATATACAAATGTCAAACACCTATAACCCATTAGCTGGTATCAGAAGAACAAACTGTACATTTTGACAGTTTGATAGTACTTCGTATAAAATCTTGTCAAGAAGTAAAATCTGGCGGTGAAATGTGGATTCACATACAACCAAAGTTGTGTAACTTGTAGTGGTCAGATCTGTATTGCTTCAAGGAATAGTGCAGTACAAGAGGGGAGAAAATAGGGGTTAGTTCATTAGTATGATCGTGCATGGATGATGCACTGATGCTTGGCTGGCATTTCCCCAGTCAAACAACATGCTGCGTAGCATTATAAAGACATTCGGTTTGACACATTGCGTTGAACTGTGTAACAGAACCTGTGTATTTGCTGCGACAATGTTCGTGGAAAGAGCCATGCGGAACAGTGAACAGGTTAAGGTGAGTGTAGCGCTGACACACGTTTGTGACAAAACTGAAATCGTCGATCCTATTAAGTGTTCAATCTCAGGCGCTTTGTCCGGAGCTGAACAAATAAACATAGTTGCGTCTACAATTCACAGTGACCCATGAAATGTGGACAAACCGCTGTACGCGTCGAAGTACGTTGAAGTATTGAATACTTGTTAGAGAGATGACGAGTATGAATGTGCATAGAACGAGGTCAGTAGATATGTTGAAGTGAGACAGTTAATGTGTAAAAATGGACTTCGGTTTTAGTTACACAGAAAATCACACAAAAATTCAACTGTCTCAAGAAGTGAAATATTTACAAAGACAGAATCAGCCTCACTGAAATACTTGTAAACTTATTAACACGCTTCTTAACGTCTTTGTCAGTTCAAGGCGATTCTTTAAGCAGCAGGGAGGACATTTTTGCAAATTGAGTGCAAAGTGTTTATTGGCCAACCGGTAACTTTGTAATAAGCTGACTCGTTCGCACATAAACTGGTCGCAGAGTTGGTGTACTTCTAATTCATGGTGTTTGCATGCCGATTAGATTCATGCGCCTGTACTGCTTTTTCAGGGATATAGTCATATAGCAAATGTATTTGGAGCTGCCTGGCTATTTGGTTTTCCAGCAATATATTATTTTCGGCCGTTTTATCCTCATCAAACGTCTATTGCTAAGTCAGGTTGCAGGCGAAGAGACATCCCGGACCATACATAGAAACTCACAACATGATGAACAAGTACAAAGGAAGATATAATTCTATCTCTGCAACCCATATGGGGTTGTCTGGCTAGGGTCGTCGGGTACAAACTGAAGTCTACTATATCCCGTATGTATGCGGCTACCCCGATGCCCTTGGTTCAAGCCACCAGAGGACCAGCTCCACATAATCACAAACGCAGTTTTTCTAGCCATTCTGTCACTCACGTTGTCTACCAGTCCACTTGTAGTTGCATTGACGTTCACATGGGCTAAACAGGTCGACAGCCACCTCAGCGAGTGGCAAAACACGTTCCGAAATGGCCAATGCAAATGCTGATACAACGCTCTAAAACTAGTGAATGCGCTGTTCGAAATCCCACATCATCGACTGCTACACACCTTATGGTAACAGATCACCAGGTTGACCCACTTAGCTCATTTAAAGTATTGTTACGCAACCAAGACTCAAAGCTGTCCAACTCTAGTGAAACTATGTTGATTAGAACTCGCCAGTCAGAATGGTGTGCACAAAAGTGATTGCAGCAACCCAACGTGTTGCCGTGGTGTTGGTGATATAATATTTAGTGTGAATGTATAAGTCCGTACCCTTTGTGTCTCTTTGTTCGTCGTATACACTGTACATGTTTGATTTTTGCAGCTGATGGCAGTGAACAAAATATTGGCATATTGCAATGTGTCTTCCTTCTACTGTAGTGAGTTTGTTAAAAGGAGCCCGGTGTTTCCAGCATTAGAACACTGATATGTCACCCATTTGTACTTGAGTGTGCGGGTGTATGGTTATTGATTTTGTCGCCTGGCTTCCCAACGTCCCCTGAAAATTGCTATGTAAACACGCGGAAGACAGTATGTGGCTGATAGGATGCAATATAATGTGTTCAAAAGAGACATTGTACAAAAGGCCGTTTTTCACTTTTCTTCTACACAAAACGGTCATTTTACAGTTCTGTCAACCAAGTGTTGAAATAATTAGTTACATCAGTCTATTTGGATACCAATCAGAAAAAGGACATTTAAGAATGATATCACTTCTTACACTCGCAACACTCAAATACATGCATCCTGTGGAGCATTACGAAGCAAACAATTCATAGTAAGTGAAAACAACAAAGAACAACCATTATCACAATCAAGAAAAATCAAGGAAACTTCAGTGGTCCTGTGAAGTGCTTTCAAATAAATAAGCCCGACTCCATACGCATGATCAGCAGATCCCCAACCGTCTTCGACGGATGCAGACAGCGTTATGAAGCAACTGGATTGATTTCTTGCAGTGTCCGTTTTCGATTAAGTGACATATAATCAATGATATGGGCTGTCGGTCTAACGCTAAAGTGTCCGTTCGTTGCTGTGATGTCTTTATAGCTATAGGAATATGTTCTGTCCTTCAGACGGTTGAGTTCCATTCAGCTATTCCGATATGACAGGCACTGAAGCTACACTTGAAATTATAAATACAGTGAGGACCGTCATGAATTGACTTAATTGCGTGGGTTGACCGCAGCAGTGTAGATTGTGTGGTGATTAGTGACAGCAGGCAGGCGGCACAGTACGCTTGTCTAAGCGATGTGCTTAACCCCCGGCAGGCCTACTAGAAGGGTACAGAAACCCTGAACGTTAGCTTAATAATTACAGACAATTTTGACGTGGTATTTATCCATTTAGGGAAAGTTTTTTTTCCATGGTACTGAATACACATCAACAGGTAACCGTGGTATTCCCCTCAGAAGTACTAGCTCCGCAAGCAGTCTTAGCTGAACAAACACGTCTGGTTCGGTAAAACAGCGTTCTGTTGAGCATCCTGTTGTGCAGCACTGGCTGAAAGCCGGCAACGTGTGAGTATTACCCGATTCATCCTCGGTTATGATCGGCAGGACTTCTAGAAGAAACATCTGGAAGACGCTTGAATTGTACATAGAGAAACGTCAGTGGATTGTTTTGTTCCCTCTCCCAGGTTTTTTATAACTTTTTATAGCTTGGTCACGTTCACAGACGATCAATAAAACAGCCCTCAAGTCGTTTTTGTAAGGGCCGATATTGTTTACAAAAGCTCCCATATTTTCTTATTTCAGTTTAATGACGATGGTCCGATACCGAACTAAAACGCGGAACGGTAATTGCAGAGAAGCGCATGAAAGATTTCAAGAGATCAAAAGCAGGTGGTTGCAGAGGTTCAAACATAAACATTTGCGGGAAAAAATTGGCAGGTGAAGGTGCAGAAATCTGTTTAGACTGAAGCAGAATAGATGTCCTTTTGTGTGATTAGAGTCTGCTAGGATCCACAGTTATACACAGTCTATCAGGGCAGAATAGGGCTGAATGTTCGGAGTTTACTCGGATCAAATTGGTTCTGTACATAAGCAGTAAATGGTCCGTAAAATATACAATTTACAGCCAAAGGAACTTTGTGCGCCAAAAATAGCCATCAGCAAGCACCAGTCAATAATAAGTTGACGTAAACAATTAAGTGAGGTGGTACAAGATAAACAAAAAGAATGTTTAAGTACTGTAGTGAGGAGGAGCGATCATACTATACTACTCACACAGCTGCTATTCAGCAGTGGGACCAGAGCATATATTTTGACATTGGTCGTAGGATGAGTAAAAGAGGAAACGTCGGAGTGCAACATCACATGAAATGGTTCTTGGTATATAAAGGAACGTGAAAGAACTGAGCACTAGCGTCTGTGGTAACCGGTCTGGAACCAGTACCGTGCACAGATGAGTGTTTTTGTTTGTTGCAATGTTTAAACGCGTAAATTAAGTGTTGCTTTCCTGAATTAATAGCTCTTGCACCATCCGTGTTCTTGGCTCACAATAACAGAAGTTTATCAAATCGATTCAGAATATGTTATTCGTAACATTGTGAGAATTAGTAGTGAAGGTTCGGGGATTTAGATCATTTCAAAACTGAACACCACCCACCACCACTGATTCAAACCATGCTCAGTTGGTTCAATGAAGACAGTAACTTCAACCTAACTGAGAAGTCCTGATCACGGGGTTATCGATTGGATGGAACAGAGTAATTCTGTTCATTCTCCTTTCGAAATGATCGGGCAAGCTGAACAGTATTCATACAAGGTTGTGGTTGAGCGTTTGGATTTGATTATTCGGTCATGACTATTGTGAGGTTGCTGGCATTGTGGTTAACACGCTAGTCTCACAAGCACGAGGTTCAGGGTGTAAACTCCGATTCGGACAAGGATATGCACTACTGATGAGGTCTAACAAGAGCGAAACTCGAGTCTAGTGCTTCCTTTTGAAGTGGGCTAGCCGAAAGGCTTATCTGAATGCAAAGGCCGTGATCGAGTGTGAGTGTTGTTCAATTTTGAAATTATGAGAATTGTCTGGCCATTACTTAATGCAATCAACACATGAGGATATATGTATAAAAGTGATAAGTTGGCCAATTGGATATGAGTATGGGAATGATTGAAATTGACGTTATGTGGTGGTCGTCGCTCGTGGCCCGGTGGCGCAGCCAGTAACGCTGTGAATCTAGGTGTGATGATTCGGAGGTTTGAACCACCCAGCGGGTGTTTTGCCAGTACGCCGTCATTTTCACTTCCAGTAATTCGAACGTGAGTTTCAGTGATTCTGGCCAGAATCGGTAATATGCACGCCAAAAATTATATCACATGTACATCTTATAGCACGTATTTTAGTTGTAACAACTTACAGCCGTCGTACATTCCTGAAATGTATGTATTTTATAGCTACAACCTGGAAGGGAGATGTACGTTGAGCTATGCTTCCTTCTTAAATAGCGTTGTTTATCTCTAACCCAAGGATGATGTCATTAACGAAGTTCGATTGTATAAGACTGGAGCACACTGACAACGACATCGACACATAACATTTTTTTACTAGGTGGAACTATGATTCGTTTGCGCGTCCTTTCCTCGAGGGAGATTCGATGCAAAACTGAGTCGCCGATTTGAAATAAAATGCTTGCACGTTTATGCGTTAGAAGCAAAATTGGTGGCGATTTTCATTAATTAATCAATATTGTTGGTGATCCTCGGAATAACTTCATCGCGAAAACCTATGCTGGTTTGCTTTGCTAATTAACTAAAACAGTCGGATGAGAAGTCAGTCAAAAAAAAGGTGTGCAAACTCCTCCCGTTTTCCATAGTGGTAAAGTGTGTCCCGATTTGTTCACATTCGTGCAAGAAAAGACTTATTTAGTTAAGCTTTTATTCTTCTTGATCGTGTAAGACTAGAAGCGAAGTAAGATGGTGTACAAAACCCACAGAACAGATAATCTAAAACCTTTTTCTTGAGCAATGAGGCGAACAGGTAAATATAGACCCAACTACGGAGTTCTCCAACTTTAAAACGAACCGCTAATACAAACTTGGCGTAAACCAATTCTAGTCATTCACTAAATTGACTAGTTATTTAAGTGATTTTAAGTGGACGAACGAAGCGGCTTGGATAAATGATACTGTAAATGACTGTCTGAAAGTATGCCCGTAAAACAGATAAACTTAGGTAAAACAAAGTTTACACTACTAGATAACAGTTTATGAGTTTAGTTGCTTCAACTGTTGCATCTCCTTTTCTCAAAGTGCAAAACAGGTTGGACACTAGTGGATGGTTTGTAAACTGGCATATATCTCACACACATACAGAAAGGAGTTGCAAATGATGATAACTGGTCACTCAGATGTTGGCTTCTATTACAACTAAAATCAAATAATCAATCTACGAACACACTTTTCAATCTGAATATGCAGAACATTAGTGTAAAGTACTATCAGACGGATAACAGGTCGGTTCTAATGAAAAATGGTTAGCCACTCGTGTACGTGTTATTTACAGAAATGCTCTCTGAATAACAGCCGACTGAAACTCCACGAATGATTGATTTTTTTACTTCAGAGTGCTGATGTAATTCATTGACTCCCTAGCTTCCTCCAGCATGTACGTATGCCAACCGCCTCAACAAAAAAGCTTAAAACGTTTGTGTACGCTTATTTACATGCTTTGCGAATTTGCCTGTGAACCCTCATAGGTATGTCGGTCTCCTGCCGTGCTTCTGGATTTTTTTGACAAATACTTTCAGTCCAGGGAAGGGTCAAGTTCACGAACAGTTGTTTCTGAACACAGAGAGCTGGCTTGAGTCTGTTGATTGCGACTGCGTCGGCAAGCCGTAAGAATATTGAATTCGATTGACGTAACAGGACCCTGAATGCACAAGATGGATCGATAACGTGACCAGTGGTCAGGACGTGTCTAGCGACTGAGCAAGCTGGCTGTTTACGCGTTTGAACAGCACTGGCTTCTTCGGTAACACGGAATTCTGCATTCATTTAGGTAGATATTCCTTGCTTCTGGAGCTCAGGCATCTCTCAGTTCTTCCTATGTAACTTTCTCCGCAGTTACATACAAATTAGTAAATGCAATGTGAAATGGCACCGATAGGCAGATCTCCTTTGACTGAAGGCACCGGTAACTTCTGAGTCCGAGCGATCACACGGAGTTCAGCTGCACTGAAAGTTCGCCTAATCGAATTCCTCAACCATCGTGTTGTTTGGTGCATAATATAATCACCCTTAAAAGACAGCTCTATGTAGACCTTCTTTTTCTCTCCAGTGACCACCTCTTCGGATGGCACTTTTTGTCTACTGTGCCTATCTATGAACCTTCTGGGGTAACATTTGACTGTAGGACAGAAGTAATCAGATCTAGCTCTTCCGCAAGACTGTCATGCGTACAGATTCGCCCTGCCCGTGTAAAAAGCGTATTCACTAATATTAGTTTATGTTGGACAGGTGTGAAGTTGTTGAAGTTTGAGTATTAACCGGACCACGTGGATCTCCTGTAAACAGTTCTTTTAACCGACCCATCAACGGATACCAGTGTTCGTGTTCTAACTGCTTTGTTCAAACTGTTCAAGGGAACCAATTATTTCAAATTTCTAAGGTGATGATTTCCCACTGAGACCTGCAAATTGCTGCGTCGTGTGGCCAGTTTGAGATGCAAGGTTGCTCATGAACTTATGAAGATATCTTTCTTCAATGAGTGCACACAACAAGGTCGATATCCATATCAGCTTGTTTGGCTCTTAAAAAAGAACAAACTGAAGACTACCTGCAATAATCTCAGACGTGTTGCGACTGCTCACATTGAAACTGCTCCAGTGCGACTGGCTGCTTTGCGTCAGACATATTGCCGTCTTTTATCCACCGTCGAAAGCTTTACACTTTTCTGTCATATCATTTTTACACTATTCTGCGAGAAAATCATCGACCGTACGAAGAGGACCTATATCAGTCGGTTGCAAAAGTCACTTACGAAGCAAGGTGAGGAACCAATTCCACCGGATCCCAGTAAGTACGTACTGAACTGTTCTTCAGTGCAATTGAATTCACTGCAACTGGAAGCGTTAGCTTTAGGTCTTGATTCTAAAGTACTATCACATAAGCCTGGTCGCACTTGTACTGAAGCCCAGTTTGAGAATCTTATCCATCATTTATCTGATTTTCGACCAACTAGTGCTGACAACCTAGGTCGGTTGAAGACTAATTTCGCCGATATAGCTTATGGGTTTATCACGACTCCGAGTAATAGCCGGTGTGCAATCACGAGACCACACCTGCAATCGTTAAGAGAACTTAAGTCAAAAAACGTAGTTATACTTAAGCCAGACAAGAGCTCTGAGGCTGTCGTTCTAGACAAAGATGCGTATGTACAGAAGATGTTGTCGATATTAGATGACAAAACAAAGTTTCAGCGAATAGAGAAGGTGGATAATGTCACCGAAATAGAGGATCGCATAGGACGACATCTTCAGCTGCTCTGACAGTTGGGGATTATTGATGAAGTAACGTGTAAATCTCCTAAGCCGTGTGGATCGTCAACACCTCAACTTTACGGCTTATCAAAGACGCACAAGCCTGGGACGCCACTTAGGCCAATTTTGGCAATGGCAAATTCCCCTTACCATAAATTGGCACGCTGGCTAGTCGCTACTTTAACCCTATTAAGACAATAAGTTCAGGTACATTCCATTAAGGATTTGTTTGAATTGGTCAGTGACTTGGACAAAATCAATCTTGTTAACGAACTGATGTGCTCTGTAGATGTTCAGTCACTGTTCACGGATGTTCCGCTACACGAAACGATTGACCATATTTGTGAGCTCGTTGAAATGAGTCACATTTCGTTGCCACTTCCAACTGACATATTAAGGGAAACTTTGCTGCCCTGTACCGAAAATGTCAGTTTTCGTTCTCCCGAGCAGTCTTACCGTCAAACAGACGGAGTACCCATGGGAAGTTCACTGGGTCCCATCTTAGCGGACTTTTCATGATAAAAATCGAACAACAGCTACGGAGATAGGAAATTTGTCATATTACAAGCGTTACGTCGACGACATTGATTTTCAGTCGATCTAAACAGGTGATAGATAACCTGGTGCGACGTCTAAATAGTTGTCACCCTAACTTGAAGATTGCTTGTGAATTCGAGGTCAACAACTGTGGACATTTCTAGATATATTCATTAGTCGTCGAGAAAATGGCTCCGTTAAAAGAACTGTCTATAGGAGATCCACGTGGTCCGGTTAATACCTAAACTTCAGCAACTTCACACCGGTCCAACATAAACGAACATTAGTGAATACGCTTTTTACACGAGCAAAGCTAATCTGTTCGCATGACGGTCTTGTGAAAGAGTTAGGTCTGATTACTTCTGTCCTACATTCAAATGTTACCCCCAGAAGGTTTATATATAGGCACCGTTTTCATCTGTTTAGTAGCACATCCCTAGTTGAGAACAACTGGTTCCCGAAAACCAATCTGGAAACAGAAGTCACAAACATCAGCTTGTAATATTTATTACCTCGTGAATTTCGCTACACCTCGTCAGATATATCTGTAACTTCAGTGTCAATATAGCAGAAACTACTTGGAACACTGTCAGCTATTCGAATGCACAGCTGCCATTTCGTTCTTATACCCACATCGGCTCTGAAGGTTACAGTGAGAATTGGCGGATGCAGACTATGGCACTTTCAACAGCGGGGTGAATATTCGACTGGTCGAATAAACGATCGTGACGAGAGCCGTCGTGACTGACGGTCTACCAAGGTCATCGACTGATATGTTTCACCAATTCATCACATTAGTAAGCTATATTTTAAATAACGCTCCACTTAGACATAGTTATTTTTCCTGTTTCGCGAAGATCAGGATGGCTGTGTTACTCAGTTTCCTCACGGAGATAGCTAGTGTGGTGCTGATTGCAAAGTGTTGTAGTGTCAGATAAGTTTATCCTTTGGCGAGCTGTAATAAAGTATGAACCAAAATACGTTTCCTTTGAACCGGAGTAAAGGTGTTTAGGTGCAATGTGGGTGCCAGACCAGCAGACTGGACACAACGGGACGGTAGTTCCGCTATCGAGTAGCTGACCCTGTTTCAACCAGCCTCTAATATACACACATAAAAATTAGTGTATAAGTGATTAAATGCAACAAAATCAGCCGGACAAAAAACAACACAGTCTGTTATGTGTGACCTTTGTTTTCAGTTCTTCAGCCGTACACGCATATCAATATGAAGCTGTGACATGCCTTTGTGATTAGTTTTTAAATGCGGAGATTGAGCTGGCCATAAACTACACGATCTTGGATACGCAGCAGCTGAAATTACAGTTCCTGTGTAATCTGTGGTTTCGCTGCAGTTTTACTCATGTTTTGGGGCAGAGGGGTTAAAGCATACCCACAGGTGAGTGAGTTCTATATAACTTATGGAAGTCTTTGACGTTGTTTACAGCGTTCCCAAAATAAGACGTCACGATGTCATGTTCGCAAATCCTCATGTCAAGATATGATGGACCAAACAGTCTAGCTGGGTTACAATGGCGAACGGGATTTCACAGCTAATGTACAGATGTGTGGGGTGACAGTGAACGGACGCAGATCCAAAGGATATAGGGAGTAAGCAGACACAACACACACTTACCCAGTTTCCAGGCTGATGGAGGAATAGGCTGACACGTACGCAGTGAGGAATGAACGTATGGGTGCCTATGTACAAACTAGAACACACATGGACATTATGTCTGGCAAACCGGCAGTCTGTCTGTGGGTGCATGAACAACTTTAACGACCGCCACACAGTTAACAAGCCGGATTTAAAATCCGGAGGCCAAGCCAGTTCACATGGCTTTCAACTATAGAGTTCACTTGAAGGGTATACCAAAAGCCAGACCCCTAACCGAGTTGGGTTAATAAACGACACCAACACGCCGCTGTAACCATAACTAAACTAGCTGGCACGCGGGTGTACGAGCACTTCCGTTCAAATGGCTCGGTACCATCGTCCAAATGTTCTGACCACCATAGCACGCGACCGAAAACCTGCCCAACCTTTGAAATGGAACCAGCATATATCATTAAATGCAAATGGAAGAGGTAAAAATATAACTTCACCCTAATAGACTATGATGCCGCGATACTACTTCCACTAAACGACGGAAAATAAAAGCACCATTCGTGAGCAAAACAGATTTGCCAATTAATAAATGACTGATTGAAACCTAGCAATTTTTCCGAAAGAATCTGACGCATACTAACGGACCCAACGCTAGGCGAAGTATTCTACGTTGGATAGGTCAACCACGCAATCTAAACGCAGTGATAGCTTCAGTATGTGCTGATCGTGTGACTCAGTACCTTAACTGAGTCGAGGTATCAGTGACAAACTAGCTAACTCCCTCGGGGCTCACGTGTTCGTAAGTGAGTCATCCAAATGTGCAACTTTTTCATCGACTTTTAAGTTTTGACAGTTGACCACTGATCACAACAAATCCAAATTCACTTCAGCCAGCTACTGGGATGTACAGATTGAGAAGGTATAGATGATGAGTTGTAAAGGAACTGGAAGTCTATGAAAGGTTTGTACAAGAGTGCACCGAGCAGGATAAAAGATATGGTACTAGACATCATATTATGCGTACGAACTTCCATGTAGCACAACTAGCAGAAAAAGCAGACTGATCCTAATGTAGCGAAAAGGCGTCCAATAAAGAACACTCTTTATTGTCCAACTCGCTAGTTACCAAGCTACGCGCGCGCATGCTCGCTCGCTCGCGTTTACGAGTCAAGATTCTCGAACACAACAACCACCGGTTTCCGCTCACACGTCGTGTGAACTTCTCCCAGGTTTACGTGCGTGATCGACGCCTTCAATCGGGGGGGGTTTCTGACTCCCATTCCTCGTCCGTTGGTCTAATCTCGTTGAGCGATGGCTCGTCCGGTCGCTCGTGTTGTCACCCACCTATCCACCGTGGGTTTTGACCGTATTCCACGACCGTGTCAAAATATTCCCCTCAGTTTTGAAATAATCGCGCCTCCGATTTGGTCGTCCATTCCATTTTGCATGCTATGTCTCGCTTGTTGGTCCGATCCAGTCGAGCGATAACTCCTCCGGATGTCCACGCTGTCCCCGATCCGCTCTCTGTGGGCTTTTGGGCGTACCTCCCCTCGCGATGAGCTATTCCACCTAGTGTTGGATTACTCGCACCTCCGGTTTAATAGTCCATCACGCTAAGGGCAAGCACAGTGAATTAATCTGTATTCAAAAGCACGCTGCATAAACCTCAATGACTTTCAAGTTCTGCACACTGCAGCACAGTCTGAACTGAACGATCCAATACCTCTGGAGTTCGTCATCTGAATCCACCCGGTCATCAAATCCCAACTGCTTATCCAAAACAAATTCAGCGTGGTCATGCCCGGTAGTAAACTGACTTGATCGCATTTATTACCAACCCAGTAGTTCGTTTGCGTGTCGCGTCTCCGGTCATGTGCGCGTTGCAGAATGTGATTGCTATCCTCGTGATAACACAAGGTGACATAAGCTTAGGAAAGCGAGTAGTAATTGTGCAATCAGCAAATATTGGGGGTACCACGGCAGTGGGACTAATGTTAGAACTATCCAACCTAAATTCATTAGGTCCAGTGTTTTCTTTTATTTCTTTACGGCCGCCCTTCTTCCCAGGAAGTTATTCAACGTATTAAGTGTTCGTATCACATGCACATAACATACGATAAATGGATGCTGTTCAGTTGAATTTTCGAAATCAGAATAACCATGAGACGGTACTTTTTCAAATCACGCATCCAGTCTTCCGCAATTCAGATCGTGTTCGATTCCGACTAACGTAACATAACCCATTTCAAACCCAAAACTACCACGTTGGCTTGGTTTCAAAGAATCAGGCACCACTTTCCGAGCCTCTCCATTGTGTGTCTACATTTGAAAACGAGTATCGTATATCTGTCTCACTATCAGTACCAATGACGCTTTCGAAAATCGAACCAACGATATCACCAAGAATCGACGCCATCTACTGAAAAACATATCTACCTACGAAGAGAATAATTAAGATATTACAGAATAATTACGTTTTTCAATAGAAAAACCACGCGTCATGATTTGTGAAAGTCATTGCATGTATATTGTCTCCACACTAAAAATATTTTTCCGTCTGTCACATAACGTACGGCCTCGCCCATGAGTAATATAGTACGACTCGAGCTCAGGGAATATAATAGACAGGTCTCAATTCCAAGAGGACTATGAGGTGGGAGCGATCATTGGAAACGTGTAAATGCACCATGTTAGACTAGTCACCAAGTAGACCGTTGCCGCACCACCGCCAAGGATGTGGATGCTCGTCAGCCATGCGAAATAGCGTTAATGTTTGGTATCCTTGTAAAGTGCTTCTATGAATGAACACTTTTAATTTAAACAGTGATGTATGCTATTGTTCTCCATGTCGATCTCCGTGTTAATTTGTGTAGCATTTGACAAGTTGCATTATTCACATAGACCTTTCATTATGAATTCAACACTACCGTATTAAATAAGGCTTCTTATAGCTTTACCGTAAACGATATTCACATACCGGGTACTTTTCAAAAATTCACACTTCTGTGTTCTTATTGTAACCAACAGTACTAGCGCTTACAAACAACTCACAGTGTCTGTTACATAACTAACGAACTTTAGCGTAGAATATAAACTAAAGTGGTGGTGCCGACTGGGCGGTCTCGGTGCAACCCTTGACCGGCTAAGAGTTCAGCAACTCCAGATAGGGCCAACCACTCTACCTGGTTTTAATCGTACTGGTTACA
>JTDE01000103.1:8139-33995 GCA_014338405.1 Paragonimus skrjabini miyazakii | reverse complement strand
TTGAAAATTATGGAATATTTATCAACAGGCTGGCGGCGATTACTTTGGAGCGGTGGAGACAGGCAAACTTATCAGAAAACCATACGCGCTGTCGTACCTGCGAACACCACTGTGTTTACGTCGATATGTTTTAGTCGTTCATTAACACTGCCTGTCCATGTAGTCTGTTTGTGTGAGCCTTTTGAGTAGGTCTTTTAGTCGAACCTCCATGATGTCGTCTGAACGCTGGATTGTGTTTGCCGGTGCCCAATTTTCGGACAGGTGTCAGGTAGTACATATATAGCAGAATTCTAATTTTGATATTTGAGTTTGCCTTCCAGTATGATAACAGGCATCAAAACGTTCACTTCGATGTACGCTATTCTAATATTTTTCTCCTACGGTTCTCCGATATGAGCAGAACGTGAAACGTCTATTCTCAGAGATAGTATGCCTATTGGTGTTCTACGAAAGTTACTTCTGCGTTTCGCGTCAGCCAACTCCGTTATAATACCTTGTAACATAAGCCTTTGTTCTGCGTCGTTTGATATGCTCAGAGGCTGTTTTTTTCAGACGAGAGTTACACAAGTGAATATTTGTCTTCAGCCAGCTGTCCTGAGATAATATGTTCTTTTTACATATAAGTATGATAAGATGTGACTTATATGTGGATTTCGCCCTCTATCTGTGATACCTCGAATAGTTGCTATATATGTTCCTTCTTATTTTATTTCTGATATTCAATCCAATATACATTTATCATTTTTTAAGGGTTTTGTTAATGACCATTGGTATCTTCGCAAGTGATCTACAATGTCATTACAGCTTATGACCATTCTCTTTCGGATAGAAAAAATGGCGTTTTTAGTGTATTTTGGTATCAGTCTCCATCACTGTCTGATAGCAGTAGAAATACGACCATTCATCTAAGCGAATTATCCTTCACCAGAAAATATAGATAACGTCTATAGTCTATCCCTTTAAACTCTGTTTTATAAGCCCCCAACCACACAAGCAAATCACATTTGAAGTGACTGAGGACCGTTAAATATAACCTAAAGGATAATGTGAAAAAATAAGTAACTTTGAATGTCCCCATAATCAGAGATTAGTCATTTATACACGTGATATGTTACGTTCATCTATTCAATTTTTTTATATATGTACGCTTGTTGCTATCATGGGCGCCACAAAAAATTAGCATTCTATAACTACTACTGTGTAAAAAATATTTTTTAAATTGTTCGATAACTCACTAATTGAACCAAACACACCACACTGGGAGTTGGATAGTTTCATATGAACGGTCTGTCTATGGGTATTCGAATAGGTATGGTGAAGAACGAATTTTTTAAAAACTCTTTCTAAACTGAATAATATAGTTACAGAGGTATCCTCAGAACTGGTCAACATATCCAGTACATCAACTATCGATTCTGACTGACAGAAATATTTGAAATAAATCGCACTGGACTAGGATTGTTATGATTATCAGTGTATTGTAGCTTTCACTGTGGAAATCTGAAATTGAGGATGGATAATTTCTTTCAAATTTCGATCAGTCATACACTTGATTCGCGTTAATTTACTGCCAGGCCAGTAAGTGTCATATACAGTTAAACAGTACATAAACCATTGTTAGATGCATACGAAAAAGCTGATAGTCTATGAATATGAATGAGCTCTAGTGGATTTGTTTACTTGTCGGCATCTGATTATTTCCATTTTCGCAAATAGTGAAAAACTTTTAGCTTATACATTAAACTCGGAAAACGTATCTTATATCAGTTGTGAACTTTGACGTTCTTATGGGCGAGACGTTGAGCGAGGACAATGAGCTCAAAGTAACGTATAAGATATGGTTTACTGGCGTCACATCCAGTTGTTAATTCTTATACCGAATACAACATGAAATCAGAAAGTTTTTATAGGTTTTCTTTCGAAAAATGTTTGTATGTTGCGAGCTAGCCTAATGAACCTCATTGTTCCATTTTGCTACAAAATTAGTCACTCTTTACATGTCGGAAATCGATCAAGTTGGCGAAATACTTACGGAATATGAGACATAATTTTGGCGAGCATTGTACATTGCGACACTCATGTGTACTAAGCATTTGCTGGCGGTATTTATTTACAGGGTAATGACCACAATCGAGTAGTCTATTTAGGAGAAAGTCATTCACTGTGTATAAATACATCACAGTGATCAGGTGCACTCATTTATCTATGTTAATTGCTTCAGTAATGATTAATTTGAACAGCATCTTATTAAGCAGTTATCACAGCTCCAAAATCCGTCTATCATCTTTAGTGGACATGAGGAAGAATGAGCTGAATTCTGCCTCATGAGAGTCAAAGGAGCAATCACTGTCATTTGTAACGATACATACTACTCATCGAGTTTCTAATCAACGTGTGTAAGATATGAACAACGTTAAACTAAGTACATTGAAAATTCGAGTATAGGAACTAAAAGGGAAGACTAAAGACTAATCAGGAATTAAAATATAGGCATTCGTCATAAATATTTTTGGGACATAGAGCAGATATCGACAAGCAGCTTGACAGATTTACTAACTTAGAAGAGACCCAATTGTGGAATACCCGAGTTCCGACTGAACTTAACCAAGTATCGGGAACATAGTGGCCAGTCGCGGCTGCATCAACTGAAGTACGAAGCCATAACGGGAACTTGGAAATGTTATCCTTTTAGTCAGTTACCAACCATCCCATTACGTCGTATGGATTTCACCAAATGGTGCAAGAGATTAACTGTCTGAGCATAATCTCTCAAGCAGTTCGTGGTATGATCGATCAACTCCACTTCCGTGTGATCAAATTGTGTTACTTTTGCGTAGTTTTACGATTTTTTTTAAGTAAGAGGAGGAACTTGTGAAAAACGATGACCTTTGACCGGTCCCATACCTTGAACCCGATCAACAAGGTGACACATGTGTACACTGTTTCTTCTAACGGCAGAGTCCCAATGTGGGATTTTGGTATGGCTAGGTATTTGCCAGTTATGTGTTAACGACAAAACTCTGAATGCAAACTATATGGATGATATGGCTGCTAATGAACTGTAGAGAATTAGAGTATTAGCTGGCAGACAAGTTATGTTTTCTTAAACAGTATATTGTTTGGTAAACAGTTAATCCAGAACAATTGAGAATATGAAAGAAATAATTTTACTCGATTGCAACCCTTAATACATTATCATACGTTTTTTTACCTTACTATATCTTCCTAGCAAATTTATTTGGTGTAATGTTGTGACCATAAAAGACGATTTGCCCGCAAAGTTTTCATTGCACCAACTCCCGGACAGGTTATGTTAAAACATTGGACCACGAACATGTACACTCATTTGCATGGCTGACGTGCATTCACACACAGTACGCTGTCATTTGCACTGGTAGCACATCCCATATAGTGCGTACACACTAGTTCGATGGTCGCTTTTCGTCCTTCGTCTTCCTGGCGTTAAGGCTTGTCCTGTAATTCCTGAATGTCGTTTGTGAGTAGTATATTACTCACAAACGAGGTTGCCTGTTATACAACACTAGTACCTTTCCTATGTTACATGAGATCATTTCAAGATGACCAGGGGCTTAACTGGTATTGCATTCTATAGTCATCTAAACTAAATGGAACATGGTAACGTGATCAGGCAGATGTTGGAGACAGATACATCAAAATGAAATCTTAACATTGTGCGAGGACTTACACTAAAAGGAGTTCTAACTGGGTCGGTCCATGAGGCAGTAATAAACTGGAGCATAGGAGGGTGAGAGGGTGGACAAAAAGAGTCCAGACAAAACGAAACCCTTATGCTTAATGTGTGTACAATGAGCGTTCACTAACTTGATTCGACCTCGATGCCTGTTACAATAATGTCATGCAGTTTTTGAACTCTAATGTAATGTGCTGGCTTCCACTCTCTGTCACACAATTTGAACGACTTTCGTGACTCTGGTAGTGCGTGGTAGTATGGTAACTCCTTAAGTCATTTTGAACCGATAACGAGTCCCGTAAAATTGACATCGGGACACCATAGTGTGTAATAGGTACACAGCCAGCCTTGGAAACATAAGTGAACAATTTTGTGCGCAACTATTGCTAGAAGGCTTTATACTCTATGACAGGTTACACCGGTATATTGCACACTTTACGAAAATGGAGACAATTCAGATGAAGGGTCCGAGCTAAACGTTCTGTCTGCAACATTACATGACTTGAACGAGGGAATATTTGTTTAGGGTGTGCAGCACTCATAACTTAACTGCCTGATTGATGCATTCGTTTATTGATTTATGTTGCTAACTACGTAACTCACTTTTTGTAGTAACAGTGTTCAGGTGATTGGATAAATTTGACATCGATTAGTGAGATAATGATGAACGTTTTAGAGGAGTTGTTACGTGTTATGACTTTCGCATTGTTAAGGCCATACATTACTGACATCTGTTCACATGACTTTTTCAGATGGAGTTTACAAAAAATCTCTAGATTTAAGACTTACTTATCGAGAGTCCATATCTTAGAATGGACTTAAGTACTGTGTTTGAAATGATCCACATTAAATACTACTGGTTTACTCGGGTCTGCCAACGAGCAGTTAGCGGTGAGTATTGTTGCCAAAGCATCAGCTGAGTCTGGATGGGTGTTAACAGTTTGTTGTACTTGATTCAAAAATGGTAGTAATTCCCCCTCTCACTTTAATGTACATAGGAGAATGTGTAGTTGACAATTTGGTCTTTGAACACAACCTAGACATGTTTGTCTCGAGGATGTTTTGTGCATTGTTTCATTGTAGTCTACAATCTGGAAATCGTGGTTGTCATGGTTGACAACAATTCTAGGAGTCCTCGTCCCACTTGTGTTTCTGTCGATCACAAGCATCTTCTTCAGAACTTAATATTATGTGACGCGAAACTGGGAATTTTATAGATAGTGGACGTTTATCGTTGTAAGCTGTTGTCATCAATAATGTATCGAGAAACCCAGCTCACCTCACTAAGGTTTCACCTGATTGAACTCATGGGGTAAAAACCTTCTCTGCTTCACTTCCTTTAGCAAACAATAGCACATCCAAGTTAAACATCATCCACAGATGATCGTAATGTTCCTTCCGCGAGTTGAATGAAATCGGAGATTTTGACTCGACTGATATGTCCTGATCGCGGCGTTTATAATAGGAGTTAACAGGCAATAACCGTATTTTCTAGTGAGACGATTAAACAGTCAGATCTTTGCTCACAAAGTGATGTGGTTGAACTTTCAGTTGTGATAATTCGATCATGTTTAAACTGTGGTCAATGACGCAGAGGTCAACACAATTACCTCGTGACAATGTGATCGTAATTTACTTCCCGGTCTGACAACGACATGTAATACTGGCAAGTTCTAGCAAAATCAGAATTCGTGTATAATGTTTCTTTTCCAAACAGATTGGCTAGAGAGTCTATGTGAGTAAGCAGGTTATGAGCAAATGTAAGTGGTATCCAGTTTAAAACAATTCACGCCTCGATAACTTACCAGTAGAGTCTCATTACTTCTGCTTTTTTTCATCGGCAACTACAAAGAGGTGTGTACAAAACTTCGGGTATGTAGGAATGTTATACATCAGAGAGGCGTGAAAATAACGATTTGCCTCTCGTTCTATGTTCAAAGGTTCATACGGAATGAGAGAGAACATTGGTTTCAGTAAAAGTGATTGGAAAAGTCAGTAATCACAAGACCGCCGTTGTGACAAAATTTTGAAGGAAAACCAGAAGACTGATGAATCACAGGAAACAAATCCAGACACAGCCTGTCAAACGTAAAAGGTGCACTTCAGAATGTAACAAAACCCGCTGAATGGTGACATCTGCGAAAGGTCGAGCGTGATCTTATTCTGTCGGACTGACGTTGAGGACCAAGTGACCGAGAGATTCACACTGGTTTCTCTAATGTGTGCTTCTAGCCTGCGCTTAAAATCACAAACAATTGACATTGTCACGACAGACTGTGGTAGGGTGTTTTAGGTTGATCACATCCAGACGTAAGGTGAGTGCCGCCTGCAAGCCACGCGGCTTATTTGATGTAGCAGTGTTAGCGAGTCGCCAAAGGGGTGGGGTGTTTTTAGATTGGCAAGATTATATTTAACATCAGGTGGTGCAGGCGAAGGAAGATCCCATATGGTGATCCAGATCGACCGGCACACCCATCCAAATAGGTAGGAGATGCATTGTCTCTAAGTTATCCAAACGACTCACGACAATGAAGTTGGGATTACTTATCTAATACATGTTTACCAATGCCTCATGAATCTCAGCTCACAGTCAGCGCAGAAACTTGATTTTAAAAAACGGGACGATAATTTGGGATACTGTCCTCTCAAAGTATATTATGATATGTCACTGAACAGTGTTCACCAATATGTTTATAACGTGTTTCACTTTTTTGTTAGAAAAAAATACAATGAAACTGTCACGAACGGCTCGAGACGAAATGATCTTAGTTGGGACGCGCATCACGGCGCTCACCGAAAGGTCAAACAAGTGCACCAGACAGAACATATGCATGGACCGAACAACCGCCCTGGAACATGTCATGGGGTGACCAACACAGTCGTCCCTCAAGGCCGAAGCCAAGCTACTGAAGCCAGCTGCTGTGTTGATTTCATATATAATGCCCTATTGACAATATACAAAGAACTTTTGTCATGCCTTATTGCTGAGTCTTTTGCAATCAGTCGTGATAGCTTGATAACACAACTGGGAACTTCTACGCAGATTTGTTACTTCATAATACATTTTAGTAATGATGTAGTATAAATTGAAATCCGCTTGATTTATTAAGAGTACTATGAACAAGCTTGCGCATCCAATTCAAACTATATTTAATGTACTAATTTTTTGCTAATGAACAGAGCATTTTAACATGTATCTGTTGGTGCAAAATTGATTGGGACAATGTATTCCACCTAAGAACTATTGGCTTATAATCACATTAGGTGAAATTCTCAGTCATCAGCTGTTCTTAAGTTGCGGATACATAGGAACTAGTCCCGGGGTAAGCAGTCTGTTTGACAGTGATAGCTTTTGCGCACACAGATAAGCCAAACTTGTTAACCCGCTGGAGTAGGCGTGTGTGTGGGTTCATGTGAATAAGCTTACGTCACGGTGTGGTATGAGTCGCTTTGTTGTCTTCGGTTCGATTCACAAAGTGCGTTCATACCCTCCTCAACCTTAAACAATTCGGTTGACATTATTGTATAACGTCGTACTTCAGATTCAGTGTCAACATGAAGTTTCTAAAGCCTTTATTAGGGGCTCACCCACAGCTCAACCATGAAGCGATTGAGTATTACTGACTGACCAATATGCGGGTCCTGAGTTCCCGACGTGGGTACAGGACTCAAATGGTAAAGCGCGGATGGCTTAAAGGCACGTGGTTTCTGTCGCTGGTCCGAATCAAATTGATGGCTAGATTTTTCGCAATAATATTCAATCTAATGTTATCAATATTAGGCGATACGCATAATTCTGATAGCTGATTCTATATGATCTAAGGTTTGTACACACAAATTACGGTTTCAAGATTAGAGTTATATTCATGATGAGATCGATTGTGTGATATGTGACCATTAGGAGGCATTCAGCTACCATTCACAACACAATGAAAACAACACTGTCGATAATACTGATAGCTGACCGTGGAAACGGTTACTTCCTCGGCTTATTAAAGGTACTACAACAGGCCAGTACACTTGGGCTGTTATTCCACTGCCGTCAAAATTGATGCGTTGAAGCTCAGAGAGTGTTTATTCAACGATGTACTATGTATGCTGAAAGCACACCTTTGTGCGAAAACACTTTGACCGAGATGGTGGCTTACAGAAACAACTGTTGACAGTATTGATTGGCAATCCTGTTCCATTGGGCGTGTATATGTCAATACGGGTAGTGAAAACAGGAAAACTCGCGGTCCACCGAGATTACCTGGGAATATACTATCATGACACAAATCACATTGCATGATACATGTGCAGAAATATATGAGTAGAACAATTCGCGATTCAGTAAAGCATAGTAACGGAAAGGTATAGAGGACGAGAAAGGAAATTGCACCGGTGAGAACAGATAGTTTCAACGCGGACACCACTGACTTTCATTTTTTGTCATACCAAACGGCATCCTGAACCGAAGTTGGTTGTTGTCCTCTGGGCCGTGGTAAGTAAGCTGGGACTGCCCTACTCGGGCAGGCTTCAGTGTGAGTGTCATCATACCGCGAACACAACTCATACACTGTCCACCAGACTGTTGCTTCCAGCCTAGCCAGTACTAGTAAACAAGACACGGTGTGGCAGACGGTGGATTGGCATCCGCTTGGTCAAGTTAACAAAGCCTGCAAGACGAGGCCGTCATGCCCAGATTTCGACAGGGTCTGTCCGTCCCGAAGACACATCGGCGAACTTCGTTACTGCTGACACGGTGTTCCCATCAAGTGTAGTGAATGCTTTGGCAATAGTGATGGTCAAAAACAGGCACTTTGTGGACATCACTTGCGCGAATGAGCCAGGTCTCTTAGCCGTTGTGTTCAAAAAGCGGGTGTTCTGGAAATCTAGTTCACTATAGAAAGGCGGCAACTTCGCAGACGAACTGTAACTGAAACAAACTTTTCCGACTGACCAGCTGACCAATTCTATTTAATATGTCAAGCTCATAGTTAATGTGTTAGCTTGAAAAACGGGTAATCTATTTATGGTGTGAAAAGTTAGACAATTTAAACTCCTGGCTACTCACCTTTATCACTTACTATGTCTAAGGAACTAGACTTTTAGCAGGAATTTCAGCCAGCGTTAGAATCTTTTTTGGAATTCCACATTGTTTTCTTGTAGGTTATCGGATGTGTATGCACGTATGTATGTGCAAATATGTGAGCATTTCTGACCTACCCTGATATCTTGACGTAATGGTTATGTATAAATGTTGAGCAGATCTAGACGGTTATATTGATTAGGACTTCTACCTTTCCAGGCGAAACCATCTCAGTCAATCCAAAAGAAATCAGCCGGAAGAGAAGTGGTTTCAATTAGAAATATGGGTTCTGAGGCATATTCTTATGAGCATGTAGCAAAACTATTTCTTTAGTTGCAAAACTGCCGTCTCTCGCATAAGGTAAAGTGAAGATTAGATAAAATACCGTCGAACAAAGAGGATCCCGATTGCTTAAGGACAGGAGGAAACGGCAAGTGCATTACTTAATACGGTTAGAAAGTCTGCAACCCTGCTATAGCCTTGTATACATCTACTGTCCAAAGCAGTAGTCTGAAGCATTTACCAATGTCCTATTCACCGCATCTTTGGTTAGGTTTGTCACTCACTGTCAAACGAGTCGGCCATTTGAATCATCGGGTCCAGGTGCGCTTTCCTGACTAGAAAAGTTTCAGGCAATCGGAACCCACCCAAAAGCTGGTTCAAGCGGAATTGTGTTCGATCAGCGTCAACCAAATGAAAACGACGGTTAGCTGTTATATCGAATTTGTTTGTAAGATGTGGTGACCAGAACATTTCCATTTGCTTGATTACGTGATCGTGCGATAGCTCGACATTCGCGATGCTGGTTTCATGCGGGTGATGGGTGGGCTGACTGCATCACGGATTATAGGTTGGTCAAGATCAAATTATCTAAGCATTTTTATCGCAGATCACTCTGATACTTGAGGAGGTTGAATGCTAGAAGACCGGCGAACTCAAAGACGGTGGTTCAACATGCTATTGTTGTTCGTCCGAGAGACTTTTCTTTATTCATTATCCCTTATGGTATGTGACAACGTCTCCTGGGAAAGATCACGATAGAAGCCGTCGAGATTATTAATATTTAGTGTCAGAAACGCCTGAACTATTTTGATGGCAACAATGCAGTCATCTCATGCCTGATACCAGAAAAGAATGACGTATTTGCTGTTTTCGCAATGGACCTAAGCAACGAAGATGGAGGAGTCACATTCCATAATGTTCGATGTCAACTCGTCGAACGGCCTCGCGGGATCAAGGACGACTGATAGAAAAATCAAGGTAGGTTGATGTAAGGCTACGTTGACCAGCGAGGACATACCGAGTTTGAAGTGTCGCTTAAAGCAATTTTTGGCCCATCTGTTCAATTTACTAAAAACCTAATTGAAGCGAAATCCGGCTTTCCGTGCATACAACCGGAGGACTTCATGAAAGTCTGGCATAAGCACTTCGGTAGCTTATTATATAGGCCAGCTACCAATGAGTGTGTAACCGTGAATAATCTGTCACGAGAAAACATCAAATACTTTTTGCTCTTCTCCCAGGTAAAGATGGGTTGGGGAACTTCTGAAACCCGGTGGCCAAGTTTGGGAGTATTCCGTGTTCCAGTTGGTCCAGTTCATCTGGGAGGAAGAAGTAGACCGTCAAAAGTTAGAGGATGCCTTAAACGTACCTTGGTTTAAAGGTGAAGGGAGGAAACGAAGTACTGACGCTTATCAGGACATCAGTCCGCTGAAGTACACTGGATAAATTCATATAAAAGTACCAATCAGCCGGCTTGTCATAAAAGGTTTGAGAACCAGTGTTTCTCAGGATAAGTATGAATTCCAGTAAAATTGCAGTAGGATTGACGCGGTATTTGTCAGTCGAGGAAAATGGCTGTATGCACAACCAGCTGCGGTTTGATCCTGTCTGTGAATTTCACAAAAACTTCAGATTCTATGAACCGTGTGGCGTTGTGGACAATGCTGAGTAAGTTTGGATGTTCAGATAAGCTTGTCAAGACAATAAAAATGCTTCACGTTGGTATGAAGGTGAAGATACAATCGTGTGGATTGACCTCTGGTGATCTTGATGTTGTCACTAGTGTGAGGCAAGGTTGTATTCTAATTCCAACCTTATGTAGCTTATACTTGACCGCAGTGCTAACAATTGTTTTACCGAGTTAGGAGGACGGTAATGAAGTGGAATAACGCATGAGTAGTCGCCCCCTCAATATGCGGCGTTTCGACGCGCCTAGTCGGCGAGTAATTCACCTAAGTGCTCACCATAAAGAATAAGTATTTTGCGGAATTAAGTCATTTCTGAAACTCTCATCAGTGGCATACGTTGTGACATTGACTGAGACCGAAGAATTACCACCACCACCACCAATCGTTGGAGGCATTCGCACAGTTTCTGTCTCCCGTGTAATTTATAATAATTCGGAAGTGTCTAGCGAACAGAGTGTCTCCGTCAACCACGCGAATCGATTAGTAGACTGGGCACCTTGTCGGCTGAGGTTCAGCTTTCATTCAAATTGCGCTTAGTACGAACTATGAATTGTTTAACTTCATGGAGGGTTTGCAAATTGCCAAGCGTCAAGCACAATTGCATACACAAGAGCAACGAGCTGCGAAGTTGAAACTCTCATGAATCTAATAGACACGCGGACTTTACATGTTCATTCTTTGATATGCAAATGATTGTATTTCTGCACGAATTTTTGTTTAATCTCCCTGTCAAACGTTATACCATTGATGAGGGTGCGAGAAATAAACCTACCTCACAAAATACCTGTCCGTTGTGCAATGTTCAAGTGAATAAGCGAAACGAACATTTTCACATTTATGCGAATGTTTTTGTTTATGGATGACAATACACTACTTGCATGCAGCGAAGAGGAACTGCGGAAAATGACCACCGCTATTGTGACCGTTTCATATTTAAGTTACTGGAGGTTGTGAGTGAATAATAAAATTACTGTTATAGAATAAAGATACCTATATCAAAATAAAAACTCATCACGGCAGGGTCACCGGTGTAAATATTGCTACTAAACTCAGTTTTGATGGAAGTGAGAATAGTTGACTCTTTTCGTCACCTTAAACAGAGGATGAAAATCTCCTATATCGAGGTGTATGCGTATGTATATGACTAGTTTTTTTCTGTCCTGTGATTTTCCTGTATCTTGCATACTTAGCAAACAAAAGATGATCATTCACTTTTTCTCATTTTCTTAGTGCTTGTACACAAGTACAGTTTTGAAATTTTGGTTGTTATGGAACGTTCAAAGTGTGAAACCGGTTCAATTTGGATTATCTCTTAACAACTGCTATAATTTTTTCGATTTACTCTGCACAGTGGTTGGTTTACTACCGACAGACCTAGCTTTGTCCTTTATCTCCTAAGTTTCTGGGATAATCGGTTAATAGTCTTGTTTTGAGTTTTGTTCACCAGTTTAGTCTGTTGCTACTTCTAACCTTACTGCTTAGATTGCTACTGTTTTTGGTAGCAATCTTTCGACGAATCTACACCCAGACCGCGAGACTTGAGATCGCATAGACATAACTGGTGTTGCCTTCACGTGCTATGAATTATACATGCAGATAAATCGTGGTCCGAGGAAATCCGCTCGGCTAGGGCACTGTTAATATCCTTGTACAGCAGTGAGATCTGGACAGTGTTTGAACTGCTATGTCTAAGACGTATCTTCAGAATCACGTGGTCGGATATGGTTCCGAACACCTAGATACTTTCTCGAGCGGACAAGTACAGGATTGAACCAGTGTTTCTGCTGAACAATTTCCTTTGGCTAGGACAAGTAGGCCGGGTGACAGACGAAAGGATCTCGATGCAGCTGCTGTAGGAACAGTCAAAAGGAACTGAGCGAAATCCCGATCGTCAGAAACGGTGATACCAGAATATAATCCAAATTAATCTTTCACGTTATAGTATAGACCTTAGACCGCGAGAGAACGCAGTCTCACACCGAACTGTCTTGAAGAATGCGGTTCGGATGCGCATTTGAAGCTTCAATGAGTGACAACCGCTCTACCGTTAATCTAAGCCTAGGTCGTGGTGGGGTGGCCAACAAAGGCGGCCAAAAATGCACTGGTTATCTCACGGCTGACCGTCCACGGAGAGTCGGAGACAGCAATAAATACAAGTTAAGTTAAATATACATTTTTCATTTTGCTCGGTCAAGAATTCCAGTCGTTTGGTAAACCGCCCATTCCCCTTTTCAGAATCATCGGTTGTGGTACCTCTCTTTTATCTCCGTTTTGCTGCTGGAAGTCCCGTTTGATTCTCGGTTCAAATTTTTACCTTTTTTTCTTCCAGTCTTCTAAAGAACTCTTTCAGTGACTCTCCCTGTCTTTTCTTCTCAACATCTTTCTTTCTAGCATAGATTTTCCCGTTGGAATATATTTTTTGTTATTCAAAGTTAAGGATACCAATGTCAGAATAACCTACTATCTGGCTAGTTAATAACGGTCGATTAGAATATACTTGCCACCAATCATATACCTTATTGTTTTATTCCCTTGGTTTTACACTTGGTACAATGTGTGATTTTACATTAGTTATTCGCTATTACAATCACTGAAATTCAATATTTACAAAAAAGGAACGGTTCCTACTCTTTGCCATCTAACAAATAAAGCACCTTTTCGGTGTTTTTAAATCCGAGCTTTTTGGCTTAGAAAAAGTCGTAGCGAGTTTTATCATCAAACCAAACTAGATCTTGTAATTGTTTAATTTCCATTCTAAGATTATCACCAATTATGGGCCGTCGTCGAAACGGTTAGTTAGTTTCGATAAAATCCCGCAATTTCTTTCAGTTAGGGTTACATTTTCTTGTGAACATTTCCTCGGTTTTCTGATGAATCATCAGCTATGATGATTGTACAGAACACGACTATGACCCAGCATGCTAACGAACTTGCTTGGCTACCCCCAAATGCGCAAATTGCTCGACGGTACAATGTGATTCCGTAAACGGCAAAACACTTGTCCAATGAACGTGTTACCAGAATAGGATGATATTCCAAATGACCAATCTGCACCTTGTTCTGAAATATATTGTCTGCCTTGGTTATACGAGTAATCCCTTACGGGAAAAACCTAGCTACTACAAGGTAGAACTTGTAGCGATAATTCCATTGTGAAAACGACAATTTGACCAGTAGCCAACGAAAAAGATTCGACTCGATAAGATGAGAGTTAAAAAGAGACAATAGCTCGAAATGTTCACTTTGGTGGTTTAGATGGGTCGTGAAAAGTATAATGTGTTCTTTCGTAGGTAATGCTATCTAAATATCGTCCATAAAGCAATGGCTGTTCATAAGTTCATAGATTCCTGGGTTGTTACCGGAGGGAGAATATTTCTTGCCTGTGTGTTAGTCGGTAAAAAATTGTGTTAGACGGTTAATTAGTATAAAGAAAAGTGAGTGGCAATAAACGAAATGAAACTTAGTTGATGCTGCTAGCTGTAATTGTATATGCAAAGAACACTGAAACAACATTCCGTCAGATATGCGCACTGAATAACGTGTGAGTCTGAGCTTGATGACGGTTAGGAAACTTGTAGTGTAGGTTTGCTCTCACATATATGTCGACCTAGTAATGTTGCAAAACTCACAACCGGTTCAGCCGTGACCGCAGAGTTGGGCAGTGCGTTCCAATATGAATAGATTTTAACTATGAAACAGTTCTGTCTACGAGGTAACCTGCATGTGTAGTAGTGGCGGCTCGATAAATTTGATTAAAAATAAGAAGAATCAGCAATGAGTTCGCGGACTTCAGCTTTGTAAATGGTATGACACTCCGATCAGGAGAGAATGCACACCAAGCGCATCAACGGTACCGAGGCCAATACGCAGATCGTTGGGAGAACGAAGAGAGCCGGGACGATTTTGCTGCAGCTGGAACAGTCTTTGAGGGGGGAGGGGTGTAGTGGGAACGAGTGATTAAACCATACTACTCACACCACTATTATTCAATAATGAAGCAGGAACATGGATTTTGATATTGAAGTGACCGCGGGAAAGATACAAGAAGAAACATTGGAGTGCAGCTTGCCGGGAAATGGTTCTAAGTACATACAAGGACTGGACAGCGGCAACTGTAACGTGCTGAGATCAGTGTTGACTTCAAATGAGTGGATTTGTTTGTTGTCTTGTTGAATCACAATCCCTGTATTGATTTTCCGAATACACAATCCTTGCGCCACCCGCCTTCTTGGCTCACAGCACCTGTTCCACTTTTCACATACAGCGAGGAACCTTTTAAACGTTCATACTTATTTGATGAGAGGGGATGTGCCAGTGGATGACCCAAGGTGTGGTGCATTTTGTAGGTAAGATTTAGGTCCCCCCTGTGAAGCCTGTCATTCAATGAAAGTTGACGTAATTCTGCCACTCTTTCTGGGCGGGAACTTTTCTGAGCCTAATAATCCTTGTAGTGGTTCGTCTTTGACCACTTTCGATAACTGCCTAATCTTTTCTAGGATAAGGACGAACAGACCTGTAAGTTTGTTTCCAGGTCTGGGTGGATTGTGGAGGCGAACATAGTGGAAAACGCCTCAAGATGGTAGGTTTCACGAATTCTTCTCGCGAGGTTCATTGTTATTTTTGTATTTTTAGCCATAACAGCACAGACAGACTCAAACTGTCTGCCATTATGGCCCCTGGATGTCGTTCGTATACTGACACTAGTGGCTTTGTATCGTAAAGATAGTAATGAGTAGAGTCTTACTGGTGAATGTGCACCACATTGCATTTGCTGCTATTGAAAAGTAAGTTAATTTCAATGGACCACTGGTTTAGACAGACTAAATCATTCTGTGGGGTTAGAAAGCCTTCCGAACACTCTGGAACTCGTCAGAGATTTGTCCTCGGCACAGAGGAACATCGGTGATTTGACTGTGCTGGGTGGTTCAAAAACGAAAAGAATGAGTAACAGTAGTCTTGAGATTGATCTTTGGAAAATGCCGTTGTCGGCAGAGAACCAATCTGACAGCTGTCCATTCACCCTGACGTTGAACCTACGTTCAGTTAGACACTGCTCAAGCCACGTGAGTTACCGCTGGTCGAGGCTTTAACAATTGGGCTTCTGCTGCAAGGTGGACTGTTCATCCCTGTCAGAGGTCTTGGAGAAGTCAAGACGAACCACGTCTATGGTCAGTTCTGTGTTGACGGTTTTCGTTCAAACGTCACGGGCAACCAGGAGATTCGTGACGTATGAGTATTCTCTACGAAAGCTGTGTCGTTCTTTGTTGTCGATTTGGGGGTCTTCATCCTTAGCCCTGAATGAGTCATATAATGCAACCGGAACTGAGAGGGTGACATGCGCGTAGACCAACGCGTTTGCTGACCAAAATACTGCCCAGTCAGGGAGTTTGTTGAGCGCTAAACCAGTGGCTGAGCAAGCTCCTGACATGTCCTCAAGGATGTCAGCCGAATGGCTGTGTGATGATCGACCAATGAGTGCAGTATATGACACACGCTCCTCTTTTTGAATGCTCCGAAGTGGCATAGTGGAATTGAAAGTTTTTAATGCTTTATATGAGAATTTCAATCACCCCTTTTAAACCAGGGGTGATGTATACTGAGGCGAAAACAAAAACGAACGGAAGAATTATGTTGTTAACAAACTTGGACGAAAATCACAACGAAAGGAACCACGGTTTAACAGCTTTTGTGATGAATCCAGTTTTACTTGGGTTAAGTTTTTGACGGCCAGTCGGCTTGCAATAGAAATTTTTAATATGATGTATATAAACGTACCAATTATCTCCCAGAACCTCAGATCCCAGAAACGATTTTGTAGCCAGCTTACTTTTAAAGTTGTGGTTACCATGTTCTCGAAATTTTTGAGTTCGCTTGGGGGGAGGGGATGGAGTTAATCACATTATTGGTGTGCTTGTTATTCCTAGTTCACAAAGCTAGTTTTTCTCCTTTGCAGATGATTAACATAATTGTTGTGTTGCCTAATGTCTTATGTTAAGTGCGTCACAATTCTTGCTGTTCCCTAGCGACGATCCCATTCAAAAGTCCCATAAGGGCGGAAGTTGTCATTAAACTCGCCGAAGGTGCACAGACAGATGAAGCGAGCTGTTTGAAATTAATCACAGGTATATTGATGTAGCACGGTACCTAAGTCTCGTCCGTTCATACTACAGTGAGATCATTGAAAATTTGTGCTAAAGCTAGCCGAAACAGACATTCTGTATAGTTGGCGCAAGTGCTGTTTATGTTTGCGGTTGTGCCGATCGCTGTACAATTAGGCACCTGGAGACCAAATTCGGAGTCCAAATATTTCGCGGGAATTCCAGCTGAAAGGTTTTCCTCAAAACATACCCTAAAAGGGGTGTCTTAACTGAATCGGTTCAGTAGACGGCTTCAAACACCGATGCAACCAAAGTCATTTTCGCTGGCGCAGGATAGATGCGCATTTCAAGGCAAATCGCTCAGGTTCATTGTCTCAGTGTTTTTCCACCATGGTCCACGATCGATAACATCTGACTGTCGGAAAACGGCTGTTTGGAAGGCAACTCAAGCTCGATAGAGGGGCCTGATTTTGACGACCTTTGGATAGTCGTTTCAATTGGAATTCCCGTGAAATGTATTGACTCTTGATTTTGTTTTTGGATTCACTATTGTATGGGATGACCGATGGTACGCCGACTTGCTGACTGTTTGCAGATTTTTGCGAAAGACTTCAGTTTATATATTTTGTTGATGTCTGTTTATTGAGCAGTGGGGAAATTTGACTGTTGCCTACTGAATTTCATTTTTATAAGCTACGAACTGGACCGCTTTATGAAAATGGAAGGATGGGCTTACGATAATATAACCCATCTGAATGAAGTACATACACAGTTTTAGATATGACAAAAACTGGTTGGTGTTCAGAGGCATTAGACTTATGACTTCAAATCACTACCTGGCTAAGGATTTCAACATTTGGAAGGCTGTTGCTATACTTCGGTACCAGTGAGAAACCTAGGTGTCCTTTTCAAAATTTAACATATGGACTAGTTTAAAAATTTTGGTCGCGCTTATCTGATTTTATTCAGTTTCCACTTTTTATGAGAGGTTCATTGAACCCATCCAAAGGAAATTTGATTGAAGACTTGACAATTTGTGACCCATCAAAACGCAACATGTTCAAACCGACTTGTCTGTGTTTTGATGACAGCCAACGCAAACCGAAGGTTATCTTCAGAATGATGTGAAATTTTGTACTTGAAATAGACTGTTTCTGGACCTTTAATTGTTTGGTTCGGCTAAAATGTACGATTAACTGTTTTTTGATTGTTCATAATGATGATGGAGTCCGTTGCTCGGGCTGATGGTGTTAGCCGAGCTTGGTGTATAGATTGCAAATAATTTATCGCCAAACGGGGTGATGTCATTAATACTTAGGGGCTTGAACATAAAGGCTTGGGTTAAAAACCTTGCGCACTGATGATGTCACCTTGTTTGGTGCCTAAACGTTTTCAGTCTACGTGCTAAGTCTGTGGAACAATCGAATATCTGAATTACGACTTAACCAATCGTTTTGGGCCTGTCATATATTGCATCTAAACTATTAAACTACAATGGGATTATCAGCCAAAATCCAGTTTGTTAGTCAGGAACCTGGATTACAAAATGTCACTGTGGACACGTGGACATTCCACTTAATATCAAACGGTGAATAACGCAGCGGACTCAATGACAATGACCTCGTAGGGCTAGTTTATCGGAGAACGGCAACGGTTGTCAAAACCACGGGACCTGCTTGGGGTGTTGCGGACCACACATGCGAGTGAGAACCTCTCTCTGTCGTGTTTTGTTGACACTGCATGCAAAGTGTATAAGGTAGAACACATTTTGATGACCTTCAGTCCGAGTTCCACGTTGTATCTTTTTGGTTCCTTGTTTTCATTATCGCACGAATCAGCATCCCAAATAGACCTTGTGTGAATACACGTAAAGATTCCTCCCACCCTTCTTTCTGAATAGCTGTCGATATACTGCTTTTTCACAAAATCGATGCAAATGCGAATGTAAGTCAGAGCACTGCTTGAAAACTTAGTCAACTGTAAATTAGCATCGCAATCTCGATTTCGCAAAACCATAAGTTTGGTTTGTACGGAAATTATTTGTCTTCGATTCACTTAGGTCGGGATGAATTGTCTGCGTTTATGAGTTGGCGTGGCTGAACATGGCGGTTCCTGTAAAGTAGAAATTTTTATAAATAATATATTGGTTGAAGTAGCCACCTACAATAGGTTCAATGGGCTGTGACTGCCTACCGTGATCAAATAGAGTAGTTTACTTTTGTTCGTTGTGTGAATCGCAGACTTGAAATATAACAACTGCTTAGGCACTCACTCCAAAGAGTCTGGAGGCCTTCAACCGCTTTATAGAAAATTCGATGGTGAGGCGTGGATGACTCGGTTTTCAAGAAAGAAAACCTTAGTAGCAGCGCAACTGTTTAAGAAACTGTCAGAGTGGTCAAATACAAAGCGCACATTAGTGAAATCTATCACATGACCTTGGTCATATGACCTCACATTTCAGTTTTGATTCATATGCTCCTCTGCATAGGCATTAAGGGAGAATCTTTGTTTATACGACTTAATTCACCATGGGCAGTCACGTGGACAACCGCATTTCGGCAAAACGAAGTGGAAGCGCTGTGGCTAATCGGAAACGTATACAAGAAAATGCTATGGGAATGCGAAAGCAGTGAACGGTAGTGAGTGATTTTCACTGTATATGTATTTATTTCAGTCCCAATATGAATATTTTGGTCTGATTTTTCAATTTGTGGTGCATGAAAAATCTTTAGAAGCTGTTGTACATAGCTTTTGACAACATAGTTTACACGTTTTTTTAGTATATTAAAACAAATCACTTCCTTATGCTGAGTCTAACACGAAATGAAATACGACGGTTTTAACCAGTCTAATGCATTGGGTTCTTTGTTGGAAATTGTGTGTTACCTCCATGCGGACAAACCATGCAACTTTTGCATCTATAGTCTATATATAGCTACATAGATTTTTCGCTTATTCGTCTGGAACATTGAGAACCTTTTATCTATTTCTTCAAGACGACGAGAAGATGTACACTTTGAGATGCCAGCATTTTGTTTATTTTCATCAATCAATTACATAAAACAATCAGTTATATAGGTTTGGGGCATTGCGATAAAACAGTGAAAAGAAGAAGCGCCACATGCGTACAGTTAGGGTGCGGTAAATGGTTTCATTACCATGGCACCGATGGTTGTTATGTCAGCACCTTCTGCCAACAGAGAGCCAGTGTGTGACTTTTGATTAACAACAGTTCGCAAAGCGCCAAAAACTCAGGGTTGTGATTACGTAATAGTACCACAAATGAAGTGGTGGGGTCAACTACATGACCGGTTGCGGTTAGGCGTTTTGCGATCAAGGTCGCCAGACGGTTGGTATACCGATTCACGTCGAGTCATTGTCTGCACTAACCACTTGGGGATGTGCCCGGCCTTCTTCTGCCGCAACTTGGTCCATTTTGCCAATGTATGCTTTACCACAGTTGCAGGTGAACAGGTAGACGATTTGAAAGGCAGAGTATTCCGAGAAAGACTAGGGCAGTAGAGACTAATTCTGCGGGCAGAATGTAATAAACAAAATCCCGCTGCGAGACAAGTGCGATCCACAACAGATTTCAATTTCGGACGTACATCGTTAGTACTATTTTACGTAATCGATTGATGATGACAAATTACGTTTTATATGTCTGTATATAACGAAGCATCTGCGATAATCACAAGGAGCCAGACATCGCATGGAGGCTGGCGTCATCATAGTATAAAACACTGACACATGAGAAATTGTTGATCCATTTACCATGAAGTGTTATATCGAATCAGCCTCAGGTTTCGACTAACTAGGAGAGCGGAAATGAAGACTTGGTTACGAGGTTCGTGTGACAAGACAACTCGGTGCAAAAGTAATAAAATATCGGTTACAATTGCTGTCCGTTTTATGGGTCAGTGAATGCACAGGAACTCTCATACAAATTCAAACAACTCGAAGTAGGGGATGTGAAATGTTCGACCAGGGTGTTATGTGATAGGCTGAACGGCACCAGATCACTCATGACATGAGAAATGAACGTTTCAAACTTGTGTAAGTGGAGTTGCTGTGCTGATTGTTCATGGAACAAGACCGGAGTTATCGCAACGCGAAGAGTCTTATCACATGGGGACGAGAATGCAAACCAGGTGATATAAAGTGTGAATGAATTTTACTTGTGATTAGCTTGGGAGTAAAACAGTTTTTTCCATGGTGAGCGTACAGATTTGCCAACCTAGTGAGCTATATAACTATGCACATGACAAGTAAAGATTACAGTTTACTTAGTTATGATGACATGGAGCAAACTGGTCAATAGAGTATCACGATAATTCAAAGTGTGTGGATTGCGAGCGCAGTAACCGATGATGCAATGTTGGCGCGAAAACTGTGATAAACAGATGTCTAGCAGTGGAAGGCGCAGTGGCTTATGTTCACTTGCTTATTGTTAGCACGGCTGTTGTGCTAACCAACTGTTCAGCTCCTTTGGTGTGTGTACCTTACTACTGGTTTCAAGCTTTCTTTCTGTTCGATAAATACAGATGCGTTCGTAATTACAGAAAATTCTATAGGCACCAACAGACGGATTTGGAACGTAGGAGTGTTTTTGATTATGGTTCGGAGCAACTGAATGGTTTGGGAGAGATGGACTTGGCAGTATCAGTAGCGCGTTTCAGGTTGACGCTAACTATCCTTTTAATCACGTTCATCAGACCATCTTCCACAGACGGAAGATCGGTGCAGACTATTTTATTAAGCTGTCCTCTTGCTCGTAATATGAAGTCGGCAGTGCATTCCATTTTCCGACAAAAGGTCCCAGGAAACTGTTGACTTGCGCAGTTTTGTGGAAAATGCACACGATGGTTACTAGTTCATTGTTGAAGTGTAGTTTTGCCTCTCTATGTAAGAGTTTATGAACTGGTGAGAATTTCTGCGTCATGTTGACTTGCGGTGCACTGAACCTCCAATCAATCCACTGAAACGGCGTCCAGTAAAGATATCCAAGAAGGGCAAACCAACTCTCCTTTATATTTGACTGCTACTGACATAGCTCAGTGGACACAGTCGAACGCTAGAACCAAAGATTTAATTCATTCCACATCTCTTTCAACAATGAACATGTGAAACTGCAAACTCCAAAGAAGTGGAAAGAGTGATAAACTGCGGTCAGAAATTCACCATCCAAAAAAGGCCCGAGATGGCTGCTGATGCCATCTGTCCGGTGAAGTTAATAAGACATGGTAAACTACATATTCCCTGTGCACATTAGGAACTGCCCTCTTACTTACACCTTTTCCAGTTTAAGGGGTCTCGATATCAATTTAGCGTGTCTCGATGTCAGTTTACGGTGTTTCAAGAGGGTTCTCTGAATTTCACCGGCGAACGGGGTTGCACGGATAGACTGACAAACACGGCGCTTGAGTAGCTCTAACAGAGTGAGAGGACACAGACCTGCCGGGTATGGACAGTAACCGAAGCTAGCTCACTTGCATCCATTTGCCAAGGTGACCGGGGTGCAGGCCACACGTTTAAGGTAACACTGAGCATATAACTGTGTTCGCACCACGGGAGCGCACGTGGACATGCTAACAACCTGACCATCCGTCTGTGGGCACATGAGCGATCCACTCAGATTGATACATGCTTCGGTCGTTGTCATCGTCGTCCAAACAGCCAGGTAAACCGGACAAGCCCTGTCTCGGACGTTATAGCAGCAGCAGCCACCCGATTGATTTTGACGGTTGGCGTGACAGCTGAAGCAGGGCTGCAAAACACCCCGAGTGGTTGAGCGATGGCCGATTCCAAGCCTGAACAAATTGCGTCCGAGCTAATTGGTAAACCTTTGCAAATCCACTCTGGTTTTGGATGAGTTAGGCCTGACGCAAGCAGGACAAACCGTCTCACGTGAGTAGCATTAAGGTTTGCCAGCTACTGCGCTGACAGAACAGTATGAATGAGGACAGACTGGCTACAACCAACCGCATGCCAGTACTATAGCTGACCGAGATAAGTGTGGACACGGGGAACTGTTGATTAACTATAAACATGTGTCAGCTGGTAGCTTATAATGTACCAATCAAACAATGCACAGTAGAAACCGACTGCTAGAAGCAAACTATCTATTCGTTTCGTTTCACCAATATTATCTGAGAGGTATCCGTTGAAGAATCCAGCAAACTACCAGTTCTAATTGATGTCAGTTTCCTCCACATTACTTTCTTTGTGCCATACAGGTTTTCGTGTACCACGCTGCATGGTGAATTCATGTACAGGTTGTCATTGTCCTAACTGACTTTCAGCTCCATCCCACAGACGCATAATCCTCTGGTCTTTCTCCTGTATAAACCTGTAAACCGAAACATATGTTACGGTCAACTCAACATCTTACGTATTCACTAAGTCAGCTTGAAGAAATCCATTGTCGTTTGTAACTCTCGGCTTTCTTTACAAACTTCATCATAACAAACAAGAAGTGAAGATGCATACATTCAAACCAAGTGTTGTGTGATCAACACCACAGCACTGCAATGGGTTGCTTCAACCATTTTTGTGCACATAACACTGGCTGGCGATTTCTGCTCAGCATGGCTTCACTAAAGTTAAGTTGCTTTGGGTTCTGATTGCGTAACTATATTTTGAATGCGTTAAGTAGGTCAACTTGATGACTCGTTCGAAATCTGGCAACATCGATTGCTGGATGTCCCATGATAACGTTCTACAAATATCATACCACCGACGTGGTGGAGACTAATGAGGGTGGTTTTGTTAGATTAAAAGAAATGTACGATTTTATAACAAATACGGATGTTCCTATGCTAAGTATGAGCGCCGACATCACAAGTTAGTCAGGGGAGCTGAAATGCTATATCCCGTTAATTTGTGTGAAAATGGACAAAGTGACCATCTTTAGTCGTCTTAGGAAATGAAAAATGGCAGTTGCTCTATTATTAATCAGAAGGTTGCATGCTTATGATATTGTCGCTTTCAAACAGTAAAAAATAGTATTTTCTGCCGTCCAACTTCGGAAAAGTAAGAGCTCAAGCCTGTGACAATGTGCGTTAGAAACCACGAAGAACCTTTGGATTGCAGCCATCTCTCTTTTTCATCACATGACGATCCTTTTGTGTTCTCCATGAAGATGAAAAAACAACAGACTAGTTCAAGAGAAAGTTGCTTACCAAAGCCTGGGGGTTTCCGTTGACAATGGAGGTAACATTGTTGTCCACTTCCTCCATGATGTCCTGTCTGCGAGTAGTTCATCAACACTTTTTCTTCACGGAACTTGTTTTGAGGAATCAACCCTCAATTCTTTGCATACCACCACTTAGTCAGTTGTTTCATTAAGGCTTGTGTGCTGCCCCGGTATACGCAGTAGATTGGTAACTGTAGACAATAGACTGTCACTAGATCACAAAGAGGATACCGTATGTCTTCTCAGAATCGGGAACATATTTACATTTGCACTAATGTGAAATTCAGCAAAAAGTTAATCAGTGAAGCGCAAACGATTTCGGGTTGAACATCAATTTATCTGCTCGATAGTCTTTTGGATAAAGTTGTTTAACAGGTGTAACAAATATAAAACCTGACTGGTGTCCCATAACGACTTTTCGAACCTCGAAGCACATCTGAATTGCAAATTCTTTGCCAGTATTCAAAACGCATGAATATTGTGTTGCGGAGTTGCTACGGAACGAAGTTAGGTCATAAGGAAAAGGATTGAACATTCTAAACATTGCTATACTTCTGGCCAAGGTGGTGATTCAACTGTGTAATAGGTTAGCCACATACAGTTACTTAAAATTCACATGTCGATCAATATGGAGCAGTCAGCCACTGATTACATATAGCGGGTGGAATTGCTATACGTCTCTTCAGTGGCGCACTTTTTTAGGAAGTCACCTAAAGTCAGTGATCCTTAACTGAATCAATTAGGACAATTAGCGTCAAACTGAAACACGCTACTGATACTGCCAAGTCCATCTCTCCTAAACCATTCAGTTGCCCCGAACCATAAATCCGTCTGTTGGTGCCTATAGAATTTTCTGTAATTACGAACGCATCTGTATTTATCGAACAGAAAGAAAGCTTGAAACCAGTAGTAAGGTACACACACCAAAGGAGCTGAACAGTTGGTTAGCACAACAGCCGTGCTAACAATAAGCAAGTGAACATAAGCCACTGCGCCTTCCACTGCTAGACATCTGTTTATCACAGTTTTCGCGCCAACACTGCATCATCGGTTACTGCCCTCGCAATCCACACATTTTGAATTATCGTGATACTCTATTGACCAGTTTGCTCCATGTCATCATAACTAAGTAAACTGTAATCTTTACTTGTCATGTGCATAGTTATATAGCTCACTAGGTTGGCAAATCTGTACGCTCACCATGGAAAAAACTGTTTTACTCTCAAGCTAATCACAAGTAAAATTCATTCACACTTTACTTTATATCACCTGGTTTGCATTCTCGTCCCCATGTGATAAGACTCTTCGCGTTGCGATAACTCCGGTCTTGTTCCATGATCAATCAGCACAGCAACTCCATTTACACAAGTTTGAAATGTTCATTTCTCATGTCATGAGTGATCTGGTGCCGTTCAGCCTATCACATAACATCCTGGTCGAACATTTCACATCCCCTACTTCGAGTTGTTTGAATTTGTATGAGAGTTCCTGTGCATTCACTTACCCATAAAACGAACAATAACTGTAACCGAATTCTGTTCATTCAAATCATTTGCAGTAATTACTAGTAGAGATGTGACGAAATCTGCTCTAGTATAATTTGTGTCATGTCACTTTTCTATCTGCACCATTCAAACTATGTACTAATTATATTTGGTCCGCTTAAACTGAGCGATGTGTAGCAATTTATTACCAAAATAAGCTGATTACTCTCCTTGTTGCTTCATCCGAACGTATTTATTATATGACTTTCAGACAGCGAGACTGAATCGATATATATATATATATATATATATATATATATATCGAT
>JTDE01000102.1:391428-407546 GCA_014338405.1 Paragonimus skrjabini miyazakii | reverse complement strand
CGTTCTAAAAATATAGTTGGGAAAATTATTGCATCGCAGAGTTTTCTTGCTTACACTTATTGCCATATTACTATGGACGTATATAAGTAAGGAGTAGAGATCAAAAGATTTGTTATCATTCAGGTTGAGATAGGCTCAACAAAAAGACAGGTCTTTGGAACCAGGCTTAATATATTCGATGCTAACTGGCTCATATACATCAACTGATCACCTGTTACTTTGATGATAAGGTGACTTGACTGCGGACAGTATGGGCTTCAGTGAATCACTCTCCTTTTGTGTTTTGGCAAGCCATAGCTTCTTGGAAAATTGGGTGTTTTCTTTGGGGTGGATATTCGAAGTAATGTCCCCTGATTAATAACAAAAATTCGATGCAATCTTTTTACAACCTTTGAAAACACTTGCTTTATTTCCCGAACTGATCTACGGTGGGCGGCATCCGTTTTGGCTTAACCTGCCGCAGCGACCGTAACCAAAGGATGCTTGCGCTTAACCATCACCACAAGTGACTTGCGCTGCACCACTTGTGGTTTCACTCACACACCACCTATCCAGTTTAATCTCAAAACAATAAGACCGGTAGGTTTGTGAATCAGATCTTTGTGTCTAACCGACCAAGGCTGGTTAGCCAAGTGATTGGCACGCACGAAACTTACAGAAACAGAGAAAGACTACAATGATAAGATTTTAACCGAGAAGAAAAATGCGCAAAATGCAAGGCAAGAAGTAGTTCAGTATAGGAGTACATATTAGTGCACACTACAAAAGATAATGGGAAAAACGAAGCTTAAGGATGATTGGAAGAAAACAGACAAAATATCCACTTTACAGTACATCTAAATAGCTGGGAAAAATGAAAAGTAGAAAGCGATACAGACTCAGGTTACTGAAAAGAGGAGTGAGTGAGTTCCAAACGACGATGGTCGTTGGTCTGTGCTAACATGGTTGGATAAAAATATTATAGCCTACTTTAGCCTCACGTACTCGTTGTCTCTTGGTCGACGGTGTACTGAGTTGGCTAGTAACCTACAAATCCCAGACGGCCAGCACATTCGCGACCGCACACACCACAACACCACGAACTATGGCACGGATAGTTCTTTTGTGTACCGCGTGTTTCACTTCACGGCTGCGCAATAATCGCTCATTGAACGTTCGGACTCCCGTCCGGGACGTATTTCTCCAGACCATCAAGTTCAACATTAGCTTTTCCCAACATTTAAAATAAGTGTTACAATGCGATAGATTTGCCTGGAAAACATCCTGGTATCACAACTTGAACCAGCAGGATTTCACATGCACGTATAGCAGCTGCTTAATTGCCGTACAGCATTATGGACAGCACAATTGAGCGGTATACAAAAGAGCTTAGTGACCATCTTCAGGCTGTGGTTCTTCTAAACACGTTTTTCAGGATGACGGAAATCGGCGACATTCTTCGCTATAAGTGCCCGCAACCCAGGGTCAACGGACAAGTTTGTTGACAGACTGCTACCCAATCAGGAGAGATCTGCGCAACTACCGATGATGCCTCCACTAAAGCGGAATCCAGGTGGTGATTCAATAATTTCGGCTGGGCAACGTTGGAAGAACAAAAATGTCTAACCTGTGTTAATATCTAGTTCAAATCTGAATGCCTTGATCGAAGAAGCGGTGACCAGTCGCTGTGGTTCGTCCTCATTTTGAGGAAACTAAATGTTGTCATCTGCAAACAAAAACATGCACATCGTTGAGGTGTATTTCCTGCGTGTGGCAGCGAAATACAGATTATTCAATAGGCGCCCATCCGTCCTGTACCTATCTCCGACGCCGTTCTACGCCAAATCCTGTAAAACAACTATTAACATGGTAGTCAAATCCAAACTAAATGGGGTTGGGCCTAGGACACAGCCCTTCTTCACGCCGGTGATAATGGCACAATCATCACAAATCAATACATATGAATTTACCTTTGCCTTCATGCCCACTTGTAACATTCTAACCAAATTAACGAACTTATTTGGACATCCAAACTTACCAAGCACCGTTCACAGTGCCTCATGGCTCGCGGAATCAAAAGCCTCGCTAAAATCCACGGAAAGCGCATGCTTCAACTGGTTACGTTCCACGCACTTTTCTTCAATCTGTTGAGCAACAAACACCAGGTCGATTGAACTGCGAATCGCCTAGAATCCACACTACTCCTCAGAAACGTTAGCTTTCAAAACGTTTGCATTCAGTCGGTTCAGCAAGATTCTTACCAGCATCTTGCCTGCGCAGCTCGACAGACTGATACCTCGATAGCTGTCGGGACATTGTATGTCACCCTAACCTATAAACGTAGACACGATAAGGGTATCTTTGAACTCTTATGGCATTACTTCCTGCTTTCAGATGGAGTGAACTAGCTGCAGCATAGAATGTCCCCAGACCAGTCTGTGTTTCTTCAGTATTCCACCTGTAAAATCCATCCTTTCCCGTAGCCTTTCCATTGCGCAGTTGCCTAATTGCTCTCTGCACCTCTGGCATATCCGACGTGAGAGTAAGTGAAGATTTGATGGTTTGTTGGGGCAACCTGTTCACGGTCACCCAGTCAATGGTAGGAGGATTGTTTATTAGGCCACCGATCTGTTTACTCCAGTGATGCATGATATCTTCTAGCTAGGTGTACGAAGAAGCGGTGTTCACGTCAATCAGTGCTTTGGTGGACTGGAGAGATGAACCAAATAACCGTCTTAAGCGAATCATAGAACTGCCTATCGTCTGTGTTTGGCGTGGCCTCGCATCCATTCACCCTGCTTTTCCCGTTAGTCGTCTATGAATCCGCGAACACGTTCGACGCGTTGATGGCGAATACTCCGGACCGTCGTTCTTTTCACTTCACTTTCATGCTCCATTGTGTAAACAGCGAAAACCATATTCTTCTTTCGCATGAAGTTGGATGTAGCCGCATTCTTCTCTTCAATCCAGTCCGGCCGTTTCTGACACTCGATAACAATTATCTCGGAGGCTGCTGCTGTGATCGTTTCCCTGGGCTGTTACCATATACCCAAAGGGATAGTGGGTAGAAGAACGTCTCTCAGACGAGCGGCAGCAACACATTGAAAGCAGTGCTCGTCTTGCAGTTCTCCAATCGTTTGACATCTGATTTCTGCCGTTGTCCAGAGGATCTACAATAAACAGGCTTTCGTTCATGAATACACAATTTGATCATGTCCAGCCTATGATCTATGCTACATTCAGCGCCGTGCATCACTCACGCGATGCACACTTGACGAGTGTCTCGCTGCCGCACAATCAGGTGATCAAGTAGATGATGAGGACCGCTTCGTTTATGACTACACGTGAGATCGCTCACATCCAGCTGGAATGGGGTGTTTGTGGTAACCAGCTCATGGGTAGCACACCGGTGGAGCAGACGATCACCGTTCTCGTTGGTTGTACCCATGCCATAGGGTACGAGGACTCCCGGTCAAGCTACCAAGTCGCATCCAACTCAAGCGTCCAAGTTACCCAAAACAGATAGTTGGTCACTCACCGTTGCTCAACGGACTGTGATCGACAACCGAGCATGGAACTGGTTCCTTGTATTATCATTGTAGCACACAAACACAAATAGTTGGCACCCTCTATCGAGTCACAGGGTTCGAGGGTTCATTCCGTATGGTTTACAGGTCGTCAAACAATTGGTACCGTCAGCGATTGCAAAACAGACATCATGCTTCTGAGCACCGTCTGCCGGGTAACCTACCCAGCATAAGATGTAGCCAGCACCTGCTTCTAGGAGCTAACATTGGTCTAGAAGCCTTGTTTCACTCGAAGCTGCTACGCCGATGCCATAGAGACTCAGTTCTTTAGCGATCAGTGCGGTGCGGCGTCCTGGTCTTTCTGTGGTGCCACATCTATCCAGCGGAGTGCGCACAGTTCATGTGCCTCAGGTTGGTCTTCGAGTTGGTGAGACTTGTGTGAGCATTGTCTGCTCTTGGATTCGTGTTAGAGAGTTCATTGGGAGAGAGTGAGGGTTTGTCAGTGGTAAAGTTCCGCCAGTCCACTTTGCCACAAACAGCAGATATGGCGACCTGGTTCATCCTGTTCGACGGCCGATGCAGTGTGTCATTTGATTTTTGTTGTATTGGCTTAGTTTGAGTGGGCTTGGAATATTGCTATGACGTCTAGACCTGGACACGATAGAGATTAGGTGCCTTGAACAAAGCCTTTGATTCAAAGACCTGTGCAGCAAAACAGCAGTACATACACACGAATGCAAAAAAATCGATCACCAGCAACAACCGATTCGCCCTCGCTAGGCACAGGCTCAACGACCACTCATCTGTGTAGTCAACAATACTATCGCAGAGACAAACGGTTCACAGACACAAAACAAGACCAAGCAAGAACAAACACCAAGCCGAACCAGGGCATAACCCACTGGCTCCGTCCAGAACCAGTGCAACCGCCTTTTATCTGGTTGCTGTCCTCTGTCCAGTCTGACATGGTTGAGCCTGCAAGGATCAAAGTCCTAGTAAGTATAGCCGACCGGATAAAAAATTTCACACAAACCTGACCACTACGCCAAGATAGCAGAAAAGGATAGGCATAACTGATCCACAGACAGCAACCTCCCTGTTGTCTGTAATCGCCAGCTCCATGAACGGGACTTTCATTAACTAGATATCAAAGCAACCATCGAACCTTTCAGTCAACGTGCACACTGTTCTACCACGTGGTAATAACCCTGCTGGAATAAAGTGGATCCAACTTCCAGTTAATTCCAACTTTTGCTCCGAGACTGTCAATTTCAACTTGCACCCTTTATAACAGCTCATTACGCTTAACTTTTTCCCAGGATGCAGTCCATAAAAATTAGTATTTCGTGACTTTTCAAAAATGTTCGGGCGGAAGTAAACTAATTTTTAGCAATAAACACAAAATTCATTTACACGGCTCTGATATATAGAAGTTGTTGATGATCAGGAGAGCTCTTGGAAAATTCACAGCATATGCTTCGTATGTAACCTCCGTCAAGTGGTTCGATCGGTCCGTCTTCAAAACTGTTGATCGTCTATTAACTGCACAAGCAGCCGAACAGTAGCGGGAAAACGATAGCAGTACAATTGGGATTGGTTTTACTGCAGTACTAAACTACAATGAATTATACGGCTAAGAAATACAAAAAACATCAGTAATGAATCAACCACAAAGTTATCACTGCTTGACTATTGCCGAACGATGAACAAAAGTTGATAACGGGCTGAGGACAATACATGTCAAAATGAACAAAAATGGGGGTAAGATTGCCGGAAGTTCAACGCGAATTCTTACAAAAGGGGCATTCTAATAAACGTCAAATGTCGTAAACCACAGAGAACAGCGGTAAACTTGCCGTTCGCCAACAACTACACGTAGTCATATGAGATGGATTCAGGCATCAAAAACGTAAACTTGGGATGATTTCAATATACCTCATAAAAAGGAAAGGGAGAAACAAACATGAAACAAATAAATATAGAAGAATGTAACGTTTTACATTCAAACACACAGTAAGGCTGGAAACATCTTGACAGCACAACCATCGAATGAACCAGGTGTTTGGGCGGTAAGCTTAGTGACGAATTATCAACATTGTTTCAGTGGGCGCAATTCGAACAACAAATCTAATGTGAGTTGTCAGCGAAATAAAACATTTTACGTCAGCACGGTAAATTTGCCACCTGCTGGCCTGTAGACCTGAACGATACTTTGTAGAGAACTAATGTAGAGCGAACATGAGTTATACGAAGTCTACGGGGATAGCGTCACATATATGCAGTCATTCTATCCTGAGCTTTCGTACACGGGCACGGACACATTAAAAATGGCTTTCCAGAACAGTTTTTCATAATGCTTTGCTAATATGCGCTAAGATAGGCAAACCCTAATATGCAGACAAAAAATTCCGTTCATATTTCCTTGCGCTTCAAGGGTGATGGTGTTTCTGAAAGTGTAACCAAGACAATTAATTAAACATGTTTCGCAGCTCATCCACTCCTTCAATTTACCTCCACACCAGTATTACACTCCCAAGTGAAACATATATTGCCTGCTCATGCTGCCTCTTTTTATGTTTACCGTTTCGTTTGTACCTATGGAACAAGCTACAGAAGCAGCACAACATGGTGATTATCCGAACCTATTCGGGAGCACCAGCAGGTGTGGCTAACGCGAAGATCGATAAAGCCCTGTTCATATACCAGCGCTGTGCATTTGTACAAGTCAAACCAGCTGATCAAATCGACCGATTCATTCAAGTCGATCTATCGAATATGTGGGATACAATCGAGGCAGACCGTATACTATCAGTTGCAGAGGCCATTGCAGTTTGCCTACGCTCACCACCACTGTGCACCAGAAATGTTGAGGTAAAGCGTCGAACCTTCCATGGACGTGTAAACAAACCCAGGATAGAATGGTTGTATAAATATGATACTTCTCCTGCAGACTTTCTACAACTTTCGTGATCAATTTTATGTGACTATATCTCATGACTAAAACCAGACGAGAACTACTGACTGATAACTGTTGCTTCAGTAATATGTTATCTACCACCCCCATCGAACTCCTTCAAGTGTGTTGCATTTAGCATGATGGCGAGAGGCCTAAAAGAAGCTTGTTTGCTACGCGTTTCTTCTCATGACAAAAGTGGAGATATTCAAATTATTGAACAAGTATATTGTACAATATGATTTAGGACGGTAAGAAACAACGTAAACGAAGATCTAAAGCAGCAATAGAATAATCTAAGGCTTTGATTCACTGCAAGGAACACTATGAAACGGAACTCGAAATGGCAGAAATGCGTCCTACTATCTTCCGTGCACATCGGAATGGCTTTTTATTTCTGTTGAGGTTGGCTTCGGGAATGTTTTTCTTTGGGCTGAGACCCAATTGTACAAAATTGATGTTCGGCTGAATTCGAACCAGTGACTGAAACAGCATACCCAAACTCAGCAAGGACCTTATCAACTGAGTTACGAAGTCACACCGGAAGCTCTGAAGTTTCCCATTTAGACTCAGCTATTGATCCATCCCACTATCTGATATAGAATCCTCCGAATGGCCCAGGGATTCTTTAAGCTTTGAAAATAAACGCTTTCTGAATAACTGCACATTTTAATGATACGTGTCAAACTCTGTCAAATAAGAACGAAAAGTGAACAGCCGGGAACGAATTGCGACGAGGATAGTTAACAATTTGTCAATCTTCTGTCTTCAAAGCTCTTTCTCGTTTGAAATGCTAATCTGTCCGTTTACATAATTAGCTTCCACTAAGTATTGTATATGGCCAATATGAGATCGAGAATACATGTTTTTTGATAGTCTGCAATAAAGGGCTAGATATTCCTCTCTGGGTTATCAGAGGATCCGTGGTTCTCTTGAAAGACCTGCAACAATTAGCAAATCAAAGTTCTGTTTGCCTGGCCACACAACTTTTGGTAGATGGCATGCTTGAGGATAGTTGCGCCAAACTTAGTAGTCCGAAGAATTACAAGCAAAGGTTTCTTCCTATAGAGTTCGTGAGCATAGAGTAAATCAACAAGGCCTCCCATCTACTTCTGAGGTACGTTGTAAGTCTCTCCCGAAACTACACAGCAGTAAAATGCTATCGCCACTGTGCAGCTTCCAAACATTGCAGGCGCAATAAATATTTGATGAATACTTTACTTTTTATGCGCGTATTCATTGTGTATACGTTCAATCCGGATATCCGCCTTATTAACGAGTTTGCGTCATCGGTTGCAAGTCTCCGTCATACTGATAGCGGGCTGTCCGAAACTGACTGTAATTCACAGTCATTGTTCAATTACTTCGATTTTACGCAAGATGACGAACTCCGTTGAACAAACCACAACATCAAATGATGGCATGGGGGTTTTGATCAGTGGACCCGAAAGTTGGCAACTTCTATATGCCAAAAATGTCAACTCACTAATGTTAGCTAATTAAGTTGTGACTGTATGAGCGATTGGTTTCTACCTGTGCGTGCGATGAGTAGGCACGTTCAGTTGCCGAAGCTTTGGGCTGGCGACCGCCAGCTGTTGGTGGAAGTCAAATTGAGCCAAGTTGTTCGAAGAACAGTGCTTCAAACTGAAAGCGTTAGTTCAGAATTCATCAAAATTAGGAGCATCGGAATGAGTGTGAACTTTTCTACACCTAGCAGGTAAACAGAATAAGACAGTCAGATTAATTTACGGTTCCAGTGTTGTTACAAAAAATTCGCCATTAAATTAAATCCCCAAATAGGGTGAAGGGTTGATCAATATAGATGATCGATCACCGAATGTGCTCCGCATGTTCATTCAGGCTGACATGGCTAGCCCAAATGGCTTATTCACGCATACAGTCACACTCTACGGCGTCTACGCAGTCTACATTTAATGGGGGATCGCGTAATGTTAACATTTCAATACGTTTTAGACGTCAGCCCGCGATGACAAATAAACACAGTGAAATCTCCCAAACTACCGACATGTGGCCTACAAGAATGGACCATAGTAGTGCTTCTCAAGAAGGCTGTACGTTTCTAGTTACCGTGTTATCAGAAGCCTGAAGTTTCAGAAGGTTTCTGTAGAAGTGATCAACTTAAAATAAGTATCGGTTGAGAGGAAAGATGCGTTTCGAAGACCTAAAAATAAAATAAGTATTGATCATATTCCGATTAGGCTCAATAGCTCTTGGGTATCATCAAGTACACTTACAAAGAAAGGAATTTGATTCGGGTATCTGACATGTGTGGTCGTCTAAAGTTTGGCATTGTCGTATTACTCTAGTCGTGTTGTCCTTGAACGTGAACTCGTCTTGCCAAAAATTCACGACTGGTCCATTCAATGTCCACTCTTTCTTGCACGCAATTTATCCGGCGGATTATCAAAGTTACAAAAGATCAGCAATTCAGTGGACAAAGTTAAAGTGTATCGAGACAGGTAAGCGATGCAGAATGTGGCTGCATGTAGAATAAATCAGCCTATGTTCGCCTGATGGCCTGACCATGCCAGTTTAGCTAAACAATGTGATCAGTGTTGGTGATTAAGCATTTTTAGTCCCAATCCGTGTTTCCTGTTTGATGTGCGAATTCGATGGGAATGGTTTTAATGTAAAATCTGAAACAGGGATGTTTTGCTACCTAGAATGTAGCGGAGGGTTTGGTTGAGATAAAATGAATACCATCCGCGTTCAATCTCAACTTACTATTGCAGATGGACTCTTCAGACATTCTTTAGAATAGAATCAATACGTTCGCACTCTGCTCTTATTAAAGCCCAGCACTGGTAAATAGTCTTTTCATAACCTGGATATAACATCATAATGCAGCCGTTTTGATCATTCCGCCAGTAACCTCAACTTTGAACTCACCGCGTTTACCACCGCGTTACTACTCTGTAAAGCAATACAATAGTCACTGGGTTACCCAATAAACCTAATGATTTTGCCCCCCATTTGCTAAGAAGTTGTACTCGGAGAGACAAAAATTGGACCTATAAAGACGGCTGCTGTGTCTCCTCTTGAGGCAATGTGACAGTCTACCATTAGATAGGTAGCTGCGTCTGAGAATCCTGTCGATGTTTCAGGAAGTGTGGTTTGTTGTCCTTAGTTAAGGATGAAGTTCACGAAACGTAGATCCATCCAGTGAGGCTGAGGTCTAATCAGCTCACACGGTTGTTCTTAATTGAGTGCATAATTGATGACTGTGCTGTTTCTTTTATGCTAAGTTACCTGGACACTCTCCCGTACGAAGACTTTAGTTTACACATCGCTAGTACGTAGTATGTGTGTTGGTGTTCGAAGAACGCAATGCAGCAACTCACAGCATGTATACCAACAAAACGGAACAATCAGAGTCGAATCATATAGCACAAATGTTATATGATGACAAACACACAAACTCAAGTGGACAAAGTTGATTAGTCAATAGGACAACCAGTTCATAGCAAGACAGAGGTACACATGCACGCGGTCCAGATAAACCATAACACACGTGCGACCTCTGGTATCGAGAAGGTTGAAAAGGGTCACGGAGTTAATACCAAAGTTAACTAATAAACCATCGTTGATAGAGTCTAGCACTTAACCTCCACGGCTAAAAAGTACAGTAATTTCAACAAGCGAGCTTATTGGGGTTTACCGTACCGAAGTGGATTAGGTATTAACTACTAATGATGTCTTAAACCTGGTGTGATGTGGTCATGATTCCAATAGAAATAGCCGATGAGTTTTGATCACTCTATGGCCCTGGATAATGACTAAAAAGAAATCGTACTGAAATGATAATCGCATACAGGTTGTTCTGCTATACATGCCTTACTGGGTAACAATATTGTCCAACTTCACAACGACTGCCTTCCTAGGATATACGATTGTTGGATTCTATTGTGGTCGGTACCATGATGGGAGCTGACTTCATCTAAAAACAATAACATGTACAAATAAAAATTAAACCAAACATTTTCCCCTCTGAAGTTTTTTTCACAGTGACATAACAAGGATGATAGGTAGTTAGTCAGTAGGTTATGAAAGGTCACTAGATTAAGGGAGAAGGTCAGATACAAGACGAATTGTCTCATTTCAACCAAAACAAGCTTGGGTCTTTTGACGGTGTGCGCTTCAGAAGGTCACAAACGTACTGAACTGCAATAAGGTAAGGGGGTTCAAAATGCACAAACTGAATCCGTTTGCATCAAACCTATCGCCATCAGTCGTCGAAAGCCCCCCGTTGTGATATCGTATCGTGTTTACTTTATTGTATATAACAATCATGAATTGTATGATGGGGGCATATATCGATCATTTGCGCAAGTCATGCATGTTGGGACTTAGTAACTTTTCCTGGTCAGCTGACTGATTATTTACTTCTTTGATTGTTCAGTATAAAAGTCGATTCATGCGATCGTAAATCTGGTATGTGTGAATCAACACGATTTCACAGCTCAACAGATGTCTGGAAAACTCATTGTGTCTACTACAAAATGGAGAGTTTTGAATAGAAGTGAAATTGATAAGGGTCACCAAACAGACTCTTGGTTTCCTCGTTGTAATTCAGCCAATCCTGATAGATCTTGGCCGACGGTTCTTGATGATTAGCATAATTTGGGCTAATTTCCATTAAGTGGGTGAAGATTTTGTCAGCAGACTTGCTTTTAATGTTCACACCGAAATATACAGCCAGTCAACTTGGGTTGTTCTAACGGGTAATCGAGCATGGCTATCGTTTTACGTGATCAAAAAACTCATTGAACTCTAAAGCATTTTCACACGGAATTGTCCACGTTCACCGTGGTAAAACCAGCATACAGTGTTCCACGCAAACAGTCCGTTCAAACCGCGACGAGTGGTGAACGCGGCGACTATGTACTCTAAAACTGTGTGGGTGGATAAACAAGTGGATGAACACTTCCGGCTTAAGAATAAATGTGATATCTGAAAACGATGGTCACATGCTAAGCACGATTATTTCGAGCTGAAAAGAGATGTCCACGGTCTAAACCCAGTCGTTGTGATCTAACAATCGTGAACAAAGCAAAAGTTACGATGGAGAAATCTACATACACTAGTGTGTTAGATCAGAAATAGTTCATGAAGTCCTACATTTTGACTGTTCGATGATAAATTTTGTCAACGTTTGCAGATAAGTGGTAAGTAAGAGTGTAACGTTTAGACAAATATCACACCTAAAGGATGGAAATCAATTAAAGGTCAAATTAAAGTGCACTGGAAGAAGACAATGAAGAAGAAACGTATGGTGTTTGTGTCCGGGCATTGGTAAAACATAACGTTATCCAGTCGTTCCACCTCTCCTGGCTTGTTTATAGTTTATTGAATCCTGGTTCAAAATAAACACATTACTCCGCCTCACCCCTCTCCCTCTCTCTCAGTCCCTGTTTCCTTAAATTTAGAGAAATTTACGATAATAAGTTTGTCGTTTACATGATATGCACCGTCCCAGTTTCAATAGTGCTTTCATAGTGGATGGATATCTTTTGAATTTTGGACTTGAATGTTTAATCCAGCCAATTGTCAGCAACTTCTGCGGGAAGTCTTAAACAAACTGAAGTGGGAGAGAAGGTATGAAGCGAGGAACAAGTTGATTGGTTCATTTAGACTAACAACATAAATGTATCCGCAAACAGGCACAAGTTCACTGACATAAAAGTCATTAGCCTGTAAATGGCGCTTATGCACTTGATTAGTGGAAATTACCTAACTGTGGTGAAAAACTAAACTTGTAAACACGGTTATCTGACGTTGAAACAAAATTTCCGTAAGTTCTTAGGTTATTTTAAGAATACACTATTTATCTTTCAAAAAATACAAACTGTTAATTAGTAATCAATAGTAACACTGAATTTTTTGCGTTATTTACAATCGCTGCAGAAAACACTGTAAACGTTCTTATTTCAGCCACCCTGTTCTAGCAAGCCTCGTTTCCCAGAATTATGATGGCAAATGATTGCTCAAGTTTCCTCGCCAAAAATATCAGAAAACAACTGAACAAAAAGTCGATTAAAACTTTTAGTAGTGAATATTTCAAATAAACCTTTATATGTTCCTGAAAACATTGAAAAATAGAGCTCAAATTGACTTCTTAATGAAATTTTAGATGTACAAAACTAAATTTATTTTAAATTATAGTTCAGCCATAGCTGGAACCTGTTCAGATTTATGCAGTTTACCGTGGATTTTGTATTTCTTGATTTCTTATCTTCACCTTGGTTAAGTTGGTCGTACTCCATGTTAAACGGACACGAATATTTTGTCGGCAACTAAGTGTAATGTACACTGATAATCGACAGTTTATAATTAAAATGATGAAAGTTTATCCATAAATTGAAATGAGACCGATCACAATGAATTCTGGAAACTTCAACCGCTTGATCGTTTGTTGTTCTGTATCATTTTCACAATAATAAGGAATGCAAGATCATGTGATTTTTATGAAAATCACAATCTGCTTTCTAATTTAATTCTCAGTAAACATGACTTACTTTCACTATATTCACAAGGAAGTTATGTGGTCCATTCGTCTTTTGTACAGTCGAAATGAAGCTTTTTCTTATAACCTTGTTCCTTGAATGTGATTGGTTTCAGCATTTTATATGAGTTCCTCGTCAATCTGTTCATTTTAGTATTTCACAGTTAGTTCATCTGGTCAACTTTTATTGCTTTTTCTTCTTCTTACGATGATTGTAGAAGAAAGTTTGGGGCTCAGTACCATGACTTTCGTAGCTTCCAAAGTAAAATTTACTTTTTAAAAGTTTTCACGATTAACCAACTTTATGTGGGTGTCAACCGGGGCACCCGTACAGTAATCGCATTCTGAATCACGCGATAAGAATAGTCAGTCAGTTGACTTGAAATAACCTGAAGGTCATGTGATGAACGATTGCTGGTTTATTAATTCAGTGCTTTCACAGTCAAGAATTGTAGGAAGTGTGACAGAAAGTCAAGCGGTATATGTACACAGTTGTCAGTGACCTGCACCCTACTGCGAAAAGGGTCTATCAATGTAGTTTAGAAGAAACATTCAGAACAAAGAAACATCTTTTACTATTTTGAATGGATTCCAATGGATTGTCAAGGACATATGAGAACTGTCATTCTTCCATCTGTTTCAGTTCTGTGTATGTCATGTTCATACGGAACTGCATCTCGAAGTACGTAAGTCCTAATAGGTTACCTTTATCCATATACGTGTTACGAAACCCACATCTTGAATTTTTGCGTTGGAACACTAAAATTTCATAGTAGTTCAGCCGTGTTCATGACAAGTGTTTGGTGCCTAAGTCTTCTCACTTTGCTGAATACACAAGCCTGTAACATCGTCATGTTTTTTGCATTAGTCAACATGAAGTTGACTCATATTTTATTTGGGAACCAGGTTTATGTTTCCGTTGTCTTGTAGATACACCAATTAAGCCTAACATCATGGGCAAAGCGCCTCGAGAATGTGGACCAGAGATAAGCGAAATTTTCCATCAGCTACACAGTGCGTTTACCAATTGGAATATTCGTAGCGTCACTCGCACCACAGTTCTTGAAGCGTCACCTACAAGTCGCTGATAAATCCGAATTCTGCTCTTTCAAGGTTGTCCAACAGCCTTTGTGACATTAGTGCAACATCTGCGAACGATATTTCTCGAGTCAGGGTTTATCTCATCTTAGTCTTCACTTGTAGCTGTGTAATGATGAACAGAAGGCAAATAATCTTTGAGTAACTGTAAACGTTGTTGCTTGCTATCAACCGGGAAAGCAGTTTTATTGTTAACATGTGAACAAGTTAGTTTCAACCACAGAAAACATTGTTATAATCACTTTAGGTTCGTAGATTTGGGGCCAATGGACACGGTAATTACACGAAATATTCAACAGCGCCATGTTTCGAGAACTTCAAATTTACACTGTATGATTATTTGTTGATTACCATATTTTTCCTAAGCAGTTTCCGCTTCGCTTTTATATTTACGCAAAAACAGATATCGTAAATCCTGACTAATGATGGTGCGAAGATGGTGAATGTTCTAGGGGACGGAAAAAAACTAACAACTTTGCATTTTTAATGGATCGTTGGAAATATGCAGTGCTCGATTGAGGTGATCAAAAATTATTAGCAGATTCAGAGCTCGGTAGGACGGAGGGTTTTACGGATGTACTAGTCAAATTTTAAATGATGCATTATTTTTATAAAACTCTATACAGAATAGGATCGATATTTTAATACTTTGTGGTATGCACGAAATCGACTGATAATGCAGAGGTTCAAAAATGAAGTATTATGTAATCACTATTCGTGTTCATTCATTCCGATTCTTTTCTGTCTGGAAGCTTCTTCAGGCCAGATATGCTAGTCCCATCAGAGTTGGTTAGAACAGACGAGGAGTTGGTTTTTGAGTTTAACGTCAGTTGGCAGGTTCTACATCCATTAAACCTTTTTGCAATTCGGAGCTTGTCCAATACCCGTAAAATGGTAGTGCCGGTCATCATGCACATATTTTTATATAAAAAATCGGGGTCTACTGGAAAATCCCATTAAACAACGTGTTTTGGTTGACACGCATTGTCATATCACTTATTACACTGCTACTTCACTCATGATTACAGATTTTGTCACACCTTGTAACTGGGGAAATTATTCTCCATATTCTTCTCTGTCGTTCTTTTCCCCGTCGCCCTTGTTAGCCTTTACTTCGAAATTTCGTAATATGGGAAATATCACGACGGTATCCAAAAATGCTGGACATTGTTGGCGATGAAATAAAGAGCATTGAATCGAACTTAATCCAGTTATAAAAGCCATTGATTTCTAGATTAGACACACGATCTGCAACCAGAAGAATACAAAATATTTCTGTTAGACGATCCCGCTGGCTAAAGCATTACTAAACTTCATCACTGGAGTATTTGATTGGTCAACCATTGTTTACTCCGCTAATTTCCATGTTAACAATGAAGTCACATTTCTTATTCTATCCTAGCAACTACTGAAGGGGATGACAACTCTTCGTACGGGCAGAGGCGCGTATTTCTGCATCGTGTTATCCAACGCGCAACTTGAACCCAATATGAGCTAACGTATAAAATACATAATTTAATCTTGGAAATTCGCATTGGAAAGATGCGGTCAGCATTCAGTGATGCTAACTTAGACGAATGTGTCATGAACGATCGACTCAAGAGTGATGGGTTTTTAACGTTTTCGCCACGTGATGCTGGCTGGTAACCAAAACCACATATGAGCCGTACATAGTTAGTTTACTGTAACTTAGACTAAGACATTCGCAGCAACTTGGTTGGAACCAGTAACGACAAGACTAATAGTCGAGCGTCATTACAGATGTGCTCATATTTTACTGTAAGTTATTAATTAAAAAAAGGAACCGTCAACAGCGGGTTACATTGCGTTAAGAAAGACTACTAAAAACTGATCATTGTAAGTAAACAACCACTCAGAGCGTGAGAAATTTAGCCAGTGTGTATGAAGAGTACATATCGTTCTGTGATAGTCATTTAGGAGTTTTTATCATCGAACCGAAAGCCGTGAGACAAACTTGTAACGAAATGCTCTGGGCGGCACGCTTAACACGTCCATTAATTTATTAATCTAATGGCTA
>JTDE01000102.1:377239-391328 GCA_014338405.1 Paragonimus skrjabini miyazakii | reverse complement strand
ATACAAACATATGGAATATGCACACAATCTTAATATAGTACGAATGCACAAATATAAATTGGGTTGACTGAAACAGACACTGAGGAGTTCGTATCAAAATGGTGCTTCTACGCTGACATGCACGTGTTAGCTTGAAACCTGTGCAGGTCAGGGAAACAGAATCGATTGCCGAAGGTATTTGTGCACAGCTGGTGCAAACGTGAACAAAGTCCACCTACTGGGTTAGTCGGAACACGGGCACTATACTGCGCTGTACCCTGATACTGATAATGTCCGCAGTAGTGGGAAACTAAAGGAATGTGGAGTTATTTACGCGAATGATAATGACGATCGTGACAAACAGACAACTATCAAAAGGCTGTTAACATTCACGTCACTTCAGTTGGTTACAAGCAAGCTGAAAATAAAAGTGAGTTATACCCAATTTGTAACAAGCAAAATCCCCTGGTATTCCTCAGTAGCTAGAAACACATCGAAAAGTTATGTGGTCTGATAAGACTCATCTTTCAGGGATCAAAATTGGTTTCACCCATTTTGAAGTAAATAACCTAGTGGTCAACACGTTTGCCACAGGTAGACCTCAGTTCAAATGCAGATCCTGGCAAACGAATGCATTAGTGACAGACTACAACAAGAGTAAAACCTGAGTTTAGATTTTATTTCGGCAGACATTGTCTGAAAGATCTAGCTGAATTCACTGACTGAATTTTGAGTGGTGTCGACTCTATCTCTGACCACGTTTTAGTCAGTGGTACGCATGATAAATTCAATGAGTGCATTCGCTCCAGCTGGGATGAAATGTTTTAGTTGTTTGGTCATTTATTGAAGTAAGCGCATCAACTAGTATATCCGCCACCAAGATGACCAATTGTAGTGGGCTCCGATCCACGGCCTCAGGAGACAATTATGTTGGCTACGGTGAAAGTGACCCAACACGATAGAATCGTCACATTACAACGTCCAACTCTCTTTACTTGTGATCAGTGTAGGTTGTCAGTGAAAAACATTTGAGGAAGTTCCCATATTTAAATACAAAATATGTAACCTACGTTCTTTGTGAATTTTCTCGTATTCGCCAATGGCTATTGAAAGCTTCCAACTTTTAAGACCTTGTTAAGTTTTGCTTTGTTTCTCGATGCTTTTGTGTTAGAATATGAATGTTGTGTCACGATTCAGCTTTTTGAGTAATAATGGACACTTTAACCAATGACCTTGACTATTGATGCCAACACCTCCATTGAATATGTCGAAAGAAAGTGTAGTTTAAATTTGTCCACCTGTTCATTTCTGGCATGAATGCCAAAACAGCACCCAGTTATATAAGCATTCTTTTGGATGTTGTAAGTTACCGATCGATATTCGAGTGGATGAGGTGATTTTAGATTGCAATGCCAAGTCTAGTGATCACATATTCCACAGTGAATTTAGTTCATAATGAACATCCGTCGAATGCGGTTTAGACATGGATATTTTTAATGATCACACATTGTTCGAGGGACCATAGGACACGGAAACCACTATTAATTATGACAACCTTTGGACAATAGTTTTCGCTAACATTCATAATATATTCGGCGTGAATACTTTTCGACTTTATAAAGCCACTGGTTATTAAGTAGTAACAATCAGGCACGTGGATATATATATATATATATATATATACAGAATCTGTTGCACGAGTGAGTAAGGAAGCTTAGAAAAACCAAACTGAAAACAATCTAGGCTTTAGATGGAATAAACCCAGTGACAGAAACGGGACACCAAGACACTGAGTCACAAAACCACGCAGGGAGCTTGGCAAGTGCACAGCTGGTCACAGTTATCCTCCAACATAGTCACCAAGCTAGAGCACTGCTTAATTACCCATCGAAAATGGCAAAACCAATTTACATTTGGCAGCACAGTAGAAGTAAATTGGTAGTTGTTTTCAGAACTATTATACATATCCGTTTTCCTTTTCGATATGAGAAATACACAAAAGAATGAAAATGTCAACTACCTAGAATTACTGAAGTTTACGCACGACGATCCAGCCCTGATGTAATGGATGGCTTTCAGGCAGTTTTACAGCACAGCGTTTATGAGCGATCTGGAATATTTTTGTTTGGTTGAAAAGACTTACAAAATTGATTAGAACGGGACTGGAAGCCTAAAACGTTTAGAATTCCAATAAAACCAGTCAGTATACCCAGGAGTGTATGTCTGAGCTATGCTACACTGGGAGGTTACGCGGTAGGTAATTTTGCTTGATTTTCTATGCAAATTTGGGTCAAGCTGCATACAGGATACTGTGGCTGGGAATTCTCTTTCCAAACTGTGATCAAACTTCGTGTTGTTGGGAATGTCTGAAGAGATTTTGGAACACAGATGAATGTCACTTTCAGCCTCGGACGGTTGACAGTAGTAAGAGTGAGAATGTCAAAAACGTTAATGCAATATGAACGGAACAGAAACCTAATCAGTGACCATCAGACACAGTACAAGCCTACTTCGACATAAAATAAATGACAGTGGACCACTAGCAAGCGAGCGGTTGGAAATACCTTCAAGTCTTCGCAACGATTTAACAAGCCAGGTTGTCTGAAGTGCAGTCTCGGGGCTTTAGATTCAAACGTCAGTTCTGCACACGAAATGATTTGCTGGTGACATTAATGCAGAAAATTGTGGTTGAGTGTATCAGAGCGGACATATACAAAAGTAGAACGAATACATTGTACATATCATAGTTGGTTATATAGTGCAGTGCATAAGTGAGTTCTCCCTAAGATGACACTGTGAGTTGGGCAAGATCATATTCCATTAAACTTTGAGTAATTCGGTGAAGGATTCAGTATCCCGAAAGAAAGTCTTCTTTGCCTTACTGATAGCGAGTTGTGGACTGTCTCATGTTAAGCAGTTCATCGGGATAACATGAACGAAGTAACCTGATATGCTTTGTGATTCTCCATTGCACAAAATGGATGAAGCCAACGGTCCGTTGAGAAAGATGAACATGTCTTACAGTTCACCAAGATTTAAAATATTTCAAGCGCGCGGATGCACTTTGGCACAGCCGGTACATTCTTAGGATAGGGAAGTATCGCGTTCAACGTAGTTTTCTAACAAGTGTGTCACGCATTTAGTTTGTGGATTGGTTCCATCAAGTTGTCGATGTATTTACGGTGATACTAAATTGCAGAAGTATACTAACATAACCCTTCTGATCTCGTAATAATGACCGACCACGCGAAAGACCAACAGTCGGTATTCCTTACTACATATTGGATGGTTTTCTATGCCAAAAATTTGGCATCAAATCCTGGTTGTACGATAACTGGCCTGCTGTCATCTGTGTCTACGGTAAGTTCATATTTTTTTTAAGACTGGTGTCCACTAACTAACCATCTAGTATATTACTATTTCACCAAAACTATTTGAAAAGCGTCTATCGGTCTTTATGCGGATTTTCATGGCCTCATCTTCCTCTCGTAGTGTCTGTTATTACCATGCGTTATTGTTAGCAACGTACATCCTGCTAATTCCATGAAATACATATAAGTAACTTCCGACTGTCGTCCGAAATCAAATAGTTTAACTGATGAAAGTTATAGATTTTCAGAAGTTCCGAATGGTCAACAGTAACTTACTTCGAAACCAGTTACTACCGAACGTGTTTTCGAACTATTGTTGCAATTGACTTAAAACACAAGAAACAAGACAACGCTTCTAGAAATAAACTATTAAAGATAATGGATAGGAGATCTACACAAACGGGGACCGAAGTTTGCTCATTATGAGAAAGTAACCCTACGTGTATTGAATGCTAAATGACTGACGAAGTAAAATCACTCGCGAACAATAGAGCCAAAATTCCCTAGAGTGTTTAATGTAATGCCTTAAAACGTTATTTAATGTTTACCATGAAAATGAGTTAGTGACTCTTGCTACTTGCCCCCAGCAAGTTAGGTTGGCATTCTTTTCCAATCGCAGTAATTTTCACATCGAAACAACTGTTCTGATTAAATGGTATTAGATCGTGCTCCCCTAACTGCTCTTTTTGGTCTTAATAAGCCTTCGCGTACGCTATGGCGCGTAATTTTTAACGTTTACGCAATTAAAACAGTCGACAGTATGACAAGAAAACTTTCCAGAGTTATTGACTCAGACAGTGACATCAAAAGCTAACGTGACAAATGGTTGCTGTCTACACCTTTGTAGTTTGGACAACAGATAACCAAAACCTGAGTTACCAGTGGATCGATTCCTGGAGATCCAACCATAGTTGTGTACATTCGTTTTATTTTGAGTGAACATTTTGGCTTCATGTGTATCTAATTGTTTCGTGATGTTCAGCTTCGGAATGGAGCATCACCGGGACCGTCTTTGTCTTTCTTTCGACCCATATGGCACTGATGGACAAAGGTCCTGTGCTTAAAGCTTTCGGTTTTTGGTCATCGTTTGTGGTTAGGAACTTAAGAACACAGTTTGTGTAAAGGAGTAAACATGTGAGGTTGGTGCCCTTTGTTCATGCTTCACAAGCGAAACAGAAAACACGGATAGCCAATTTAAGCTGTCGATTATCAAGGCTGCCCCCATCGCTTGGTCAGACTAGCACGATCCGTCCGTCAAACCCACAAAACTCAACCTGTACAATGTCACAGCCACGTGAATTGTGTCCTGCAAGATCAAGTGTCCGTACTTCCGTACAGTTTTGCTCTTGTCTAGCAGCGATTCTGAATAAAATCATCTTGAGAAATCAATGGCATATAGCGTGCAGTAAATGGTCAAACCGGAATAAAATATGTCGGAAATGTTGGTATGAAAAGCGTACATCAGCAAATAAGAGGGCAACTTTCCGGGTAGAAAGTATTAAAATACCTTCGAATACGAATTCAATCTGGATGAATTGGACAGCAAAACGACGAACGGGTAGTTTATAATCACTTCTCAACTTCTAAATCGTGCAAGTTATTTTTCTGGAAGGTCTCTGATTTCTTAACTTTTTCAGTTTACGCAGTCTACACCTCCTCCAACTCTGGGAGAAATTGTTTCGGTCAATCGGATACCGGAGGCAGCTGCATGTGATCATCCTCGTAAACAACGAAGGGATAACTTGTGACCTAGGCTGCCACTACTATAAAAACCCGTCGGGTAACCGAATAAAAGTGAATGTGGGCGTGATGTCAACAACACAACTGTTTGTTTTGTTCACCTCCTTTATCACAGATTGACAAAGGATTTCGACATCAACGGTAAGTGAAAACTCTGACTTTTGACTAACTACACAGCGAGAAACCGATAGAACGGGTTTGTGTGATCATATGCATATAACCATCACACCTTATTCTGGAAAATTAATGTTTAAATGGCAACAAGGCCGCCCGAGAATAAAGCAACACCAATCCATTACGTTCATAAAATGAAGTTTGGAAACGGTGATCAAAACCAGTAAATATCAGACGAAAATCGTAAATATATTCTGTCGTTTGCTTGTTCCCATCGCAGGTTGGGTTTGGGGACACTTGACATTTGGACTGAGGGTTAGGCATTTATCGAACATCCGGACGAAACACTTTCAATGTTAGTTTTGATTTAAAATAGATATACATACTAGATCGATCGATAACGTATGTGCCACTTTCTTGCATTCGTCAATGAACCTGTACTTCGAACTGTCAGGAACCATTCTGAATATTGTGCCTCTTTGGTTTATCTGCAGAAGTAGGGGATGTGAGGACGATAGATCTGAATCGCAAAAGAATCCTATCACAGAAAAAAACAGAACTCCTTGATTGCTATGGGAGCTTTTTCTGCCGGAACGGGTCAACTTATCTCAAAATACCCATTTAAGAAAAGAAACTTTGTTGATGTGTTTTTAACATCTGATCTGAATACGCATAATCATTAATGTGATAAAAAAGGACAAGTGTGGCGTTGATATCTTTGGCAACATGCTGTGGATGTATGATGCCCAACTATATAGCATATTGATGGTGTCCAAACGTGTTTTAGGAGAACCTGTTCAACGTAACAATTTCCAATGTATGAACTCGTTGCATTGGATTGTAGGGTTAGCCAAGAGTTTATACTCGACTAGTGAGAGCATTGTTTGGAAGCTACAGAGAAGCGAAGTTACATTGATATCTCACGTTGGTAAACATTCGTTCAACGTGAAAAACCATGTCTAACACTTCAGTGTCGAGAAAAACTAATGTTATTTTTATAGCTAAAAACAGACATCCCGAGAACATTGTAGCTCATGACCATCAGAGAAAATAATTGTTTCGCAACGTGAACAATGTTTTACAATCCACGGATTTTAGTTAATCACAATAATTTCCACTTTCTTAATATATTATAATTATTTTTAAAGCTACGAAAAACTGGTAGAGATGAATTTACCTAGGTTGAGAAAAATTTACGTTTATTTTACTTCTGTGAACTGTCAAAACTTATATCTATGTAAGTAGTCTTTGAGAATTGTTTCATTTTCGTTAAACACAAAAAGTTTGGAAGCCTCCTGTCACTTCCTTGCAACCATAAATTTGCAATTTTTGGCTGCGTACCTTTCGTTTCTAAAAGTTACTATTCGTCTCCAAGTTCCTGGTATCAGCTTATCAGTGACTTCACAAGATCGTATACTTTTTGAGGATTTATTCCAAGCTGCTTGTATGTTTGGTACCAAGGCTGATAGGCAACGTGGCTCATGTATGAATAAGGAGTACGATTTTCTTGATTGTCCCAGTCCTAATAAGCTCTTGATATTCTACATACAGAATGTATGTCTGAACCAGACATCTCAACGAGTAATTTGTCGTTTGGATAGACACTAAAACAAGGACGCTTCATTCAGCCAGACGGTTTATGTCGTTTGGTTTAATATAAATTTAAACCATCTAGGTATACGCTTCAGTACTGTGATGGAGGAGGAAATAAGATATCAGTTATGTAACTCACAAACGCACAAATTGGCTTCATAGTTCGACTGGCCTTGTCTTGTGTAGGCTTAGTCGTTTCAACCTTGCGCTATAGGTTAATCATGTCAAACTGAGTGAGAGTTGTTGGTATAAAAGGTAATCAATTGTTTACAGTCTAAATCCGTTTTTGCAACGTAAAACGCCAGTTTGAGAACAAAAAGCGTGAAAGCTACTGAACACTTTAGCTGTAAGTGTTTTTGTCAACACAGTTCCCCACCTGAGACAGGCAGCAGTGTGTGGGACAATGACCAGATACTTTGCTTACGAAGACTGACAGCACGTAGGCTTATTTTCAAGTACTGCGAGAAGACATGTTACATATCTTTACAACGACTAATATGTGAAATCCGGCCAAGCTATGAGTAAGCAACCATGACCTGAAATTAGGCATAAAACAGTTAACATATGCAAAGGCTCAGCCACATACACTCAAAGGATAGCATTTGACTAAGTGGGTGGCAAAAAGGTAGAAAATTCCCATTACCTACAAGCGGAGTGGGTGTCGTGTAACAACCAGAACTAACCATATCTACTGGATAGTTCTTTGGAGTTGCTGTCAGCAACAAACGTTTGTAAGTCCACCGTCAAATACAACCGAACGCACCTGATTACGAAATACGTCTCCGAGACTGGTTGTCAGGTTGTCTCCCGTTATACCGTTTGACAGTGTGTTACGTAATTGAAACAAGTGGACCGTAACTTTCACGAAACTGACGTTAAAAGCTATCCATGTTTACAATGCGGTGACAAATCACTTTTTAATTATGTCGAGTTGATGGTGTCTATGAAACGACCTCATTTCACATTTGACTGAATCCTTGACAACCACACAGGTTGTTCCCCATATGTGGAAAGCTTTGTTAACGCGTTTGCTTCAGAAAAAACAAGCGCAGTAATTGTTTTATGAAATCATTTGATGATTCCGGAATTATAAACTTTCATCAAGCGTTTAATCCGCTATACCGCCTTTCTATGCACAACCTGATATATAGACGTCATTGCTGCTTTCGCAATCTACCGGAAATTTCACAATACTACAGATATTCTAGTTCGTTTTATCCTAAAATCTAACAAGACTCGAGTTTCGCACGTACTGAAGGGCATCGATAACGAATAAGCAAAACGTCAACATAGCTTGCCTATTTTGTCGCAGTGTTTGCCTACTGGGCAAGGTATATTCGATGGCTAACACTTCTCTGTGTTGTTTCGACACCAAGCTAAGTATAACACAAATATGTATAAACCTATTGTCATAGGAATTTAAAACAAATCAGTTTCTTTAATTAGGTGATATTATCACATATAATGTAGGGACGAAACAGAATTACCGGTTACAAACAACCAAAGCTATTTAAGGCGAACATAGAATAGAATGACTGTTGTACAAAACGGTTACAGGTTGATTAATAAATGCATTGTGTTTTACCCACTTTGATTTCAAGGGTGAGCTAAATTTTTCTTGGGTTGTTGACGAAGCAGCAAAGATAATGTTGGAAAATACTGTGAGTTTTGACTGATATAAACTGAAAACTCTTCTTAGTTGACCACATAGTTCATATTAGGATATATTGTCTAATCGACCTCTCTGTGGAATAAGTACTAGACCTGAGTTTCCGTTTCGTTAAAGTTCAGCAGTAATACATGGAACATGTACCGCAGTCAAGTCATCGGTCTCGGTGCCAATATGCTCTAGTGAAGAGCTCTTGTATATGTGGATGTCGACTATGATGTTCATCTTCAATCGGAGTCGGTTAGAGAATTCCTTGTGACCAACTGCGTATCGTGTCCAATTTACACTTGTTAACTCCACTAATGTCTAGCAGCAATCAGTAAATTGTACAAGGTTGCAGTCATATATGGGAGTTAATGGGACATTTACTGCATCCTCTTCTGTGGCTATTCTTTATCTTGAGTCTTACTGACCATAGAAAGTTATTGGGAGTTTGTACATCATAAGTCGCTGAGTCTAATATGGGGTCGGTTGTCTGGTGGTCAATACAGTCGCCTCATGAAAACAGACCTGTGCGCTACTCTTGCTTCTAACACAACCGAACAGTTTTCCAAGTTGTTCCACCAGTCATAATCGATGGTCGTTTTAGTTGGCTGTTTAACATCAGAATCATCGAGAAGGGACCAGATTTCACCATACAATCTCAGACTATGCATAGAGACGTTGCAGATGGATATGTACCAAATTTACTGGTTCGATTTACACGACTGAACAATAAGCACTATACGATTGCGGAAAAAAGCAATCTGCAAACAACGTCCGAAATCTACTTTAAATTGCAGAGTTAATATAACACAAAAACCAGCCTACCGGCATATTGGTTCTTTAAACAAGATCGCGAGTAAAATCTGGGTTAAGTATTTTAATGTAAATTGTACACAGGCAAGTAGTGAATACGAACGCTTTCAATGGGTTAAGCTTAGCGGTCCACTAGAGTCGAAGTACGGCTTGGAAAATAATCAGTCGTTGGTACAAAGTAAAAGACGTTTATGGAGTGTAATTTCAGTGGCAACAACAAAGTTGTTTTTGTTCGAAACCACGGCATTGCTTTTGTATAATTTTTCAAATTGTGGACGACATTAATTCAAGGACCATACATTTAAAGTTCAGAATGTTTTGAACATCTGACAGGTGTTACTAAAGAGCACATAGATGGAAGAAAATGAAACGAGAGTGAAGGCAGCGGTTGACCTTTTAAACGCTGGAACGGTCATTTGGTTCAGTATACACCTATGACCTCCGGTGGTTAGTTATTAGGAAGGTGGCGCGAAAATCGGTTACGTCTGTTGACTCCTGTGCACGTGGAAATCTACTAGGGTTTCAACTATCTCATCCGATTCATCGGCAACCATAAAAGTTGTCAGGGTTTTTAGCGAAGAAGTGGTGATAAGTCACACGGCAAATAAATACGGGAGTCGATAACACAGTATCGGAGCGAACCCATGAAGATAGCGTGTTGCGTGACAAACATACATGGGTAAAACAAGCCCGACAAGCCATGCTGGAAGGAGACACGAGAACGGCACGCGATTGCCGACACGGATAAAATACTAACACACCTAGCCAAGCATCGAGAGTTTATACTTGAAAAAATATATAATGTTTTGCTATCGCCGGCCGCACCATCTAGAGCGCATTGAGTGGGTTGATCACTGGAGTAACGCTGGCTTTTATCGGCATTTATCTCAAAAAGTGGGATACCTGATCAAATTGCTTGACTGATAAAAACGTGCAACTTTCAATGTTTCGGCAGTACACTTGTGTGCCAACTGAGCGGTCACGCTCAGTTATCATTAGATATCAATAACGCCTGGTATTGAATAGAAATAGGAAGTGATCAGACTAATACGTGATCACCAAATTTAAAGACGGCGGTAGTTTCGTTGAATACAGTAAGTGTGAAGTTTGTTTAGCGTTTGTCGATTCTGTAACAATAAGTTATTTCACGGCATATTTTTTAAGTGGCACATCTGTCTTTGTGTGACCTGTTGTTTATCAATAGTTATCACATCCTCCAACTTTCAGCCTCATATTGTTTTTAGGTGAACTGTCTCGTGAACTGTAACGTATGGTTTTCTGTTCTAATATTACCGTATTCTTTGGTCTGTATATAATTGGTAATTTCGGAGTTTTTTGTAAACCAGGGTCACTACACTTAATCGAGCACCTTAGGGTATGTGTAATTCTCTTCCAACTTCGATTGCATCTTAAACCAGTATGTTGGCGGTTATTTTCATATTTGTTGGCTGCCCGTCACTCGAATGTGTTCATTTAAATTTGAACGCTAATAGGTATCATACACCAGGCTAGCGTCTCTGTGCGCACCCTTTGTGTCTTAGTGGTAAGGCTCTTTGTAATGAAAAATCGTTGGTTTACATAAGATCAACGGCCCTTTTAAATTATATCATCTATCGTACTTCCTGTCTACTCTACCAGAGGAAAAGTTGCAGTGAACAACACCTCATGACATAATATTATCTATTCAGGCTGAAGTTTTTCCGCTGATACATGTGTCCGATTGTTTACCCGATTCTATATTCTTGTAGATCTGTCTACCCGTTAACTAATGTTTAATGAGATGTAGTCCGGTGGCTTAGTAAATTTAAGTCTGATAACTCAGATGTCACCAATGTTGTATACAGGAGTCGGTGGTGGTAGACGCTCCTAAAATGATATACGGTCAGTTCCAGTAACCAATTGGATAGAATACCCTCAGTCAAGATACTGTGGAGATGAATGTTTATGGTGAAAATTGTGCTAACTTTCAAAATGAAAATAAAGCCACACATTTAATGATATTCTGTAAAGTTTGCGCAAAAACCAATTACATAATTATTTTACGCTCATTTGAACACTTTCGCCATCTTTTGCTTATTCATGGTTAAATATTGGAACTTGTCCTCTCACAAATACTAAGTACTATTTCTACACAATTATGTAACTAATGAACATTTCAATTAAGAACTAATTAAAATGTTACAAATAATATCTACTTTTTATTTGGTTTGTTCAGTGTAATCATATCCTACGTGTTTTAAAGTTGTGCACCAGTGGAGTTTGTTGGATTGGTACCTGACCAATTAACTGAAAGGTTTTTATGAACAGACTTCAATTCCATATCCATAACCGCTTTTAAGCACAAAAACAAGTAGACCCTGTTTCGCAGTTGTGGTAATTTTTCATCCATGAGGGTTCTTTGGTTCTTTGTTTTCAGCACCTCGTGCATAACCAATCAATAGTTCTAACAAACACTGTATATTAATATCGACATAGCAGCAGTATTGCTGAGTTGAAAGATAAAAATCGCCAATATATGGCAGACGTTTTGGCATTTTGAGAAACGTTTAGGTAAGCTCATTTCAAAAAACAGGCAGTTGACTCAGTTGGCTTTGCAAACAATCAGGAACCGTAGGCGTACTGGTCAGGTTTGCTCTGTTCGAAACACTGTGCATGGATTTGTCATGGATGACACTGTACCCAAAATCGATGCATACATTCATGCAGCATTTTTGAACCTCCAATTTGTTCGGTCTTTTGGTTAACTTTGGTGTGTTGCATGCAATCTAATGCCAGCAAGCAATTCGCTATTGAAATGTATCGACTTCCCACTTAAATACTTACGTTTATTTTATGATATCTCCCTATAGTACAAGTTTATCTCGCACTGACATATTTTATACATCCGCAATCCTTGTCATTTTTGAAACGAACATTTCAAATTGTATTTGTCTTCTTGTATAATATGCATACTTTATTATCGCCCAACGAAATGTCAAATTGAGATAAGCTTTGTAAGTCACTCACTACTTAAGAAATTTCAAGGATTTCACTGCTTCAGTGCAACTCGTATGATAGCAAAAACAACATGCACATCACTGACTTGAAATCACAAATTTTTCATTCGCAACATCTAAAAGTTCATTCACATGATGAGTACTGTTTTGACTGCTTTGCCAACCATAATATGAGATAATAATTTATAGTGTCTGTCTCAGTTAGTATTACCTAGACTTCGGTGAACTTATCAAGCTGTTTAATATCACTACTGTCTATTGTGTGTTTGAATTGTTTGGTTGTTTCTTGTTTTTATATACAACCAAGGTGGTGCTCGTTCGTTCAGTGCTATTCAGCGATAACTCACAATTTTAAGTAACTAGTGGCTATTTATGCGTTATAGGACCATTTCTTCCTTCGTTTCCATCATTTTTAGCCAGCTTTGATTTCCGCTTTGCTTTGTAGTTTCCGCGACCAAAGTGGGTAAACTGAGCACACATTCTTAGTCGACAAGGTCGCAATTGTCCAAATAACCTCTATAAACTGGTCCGACAACAGAAAACGATGTTAACGGTCGAACAAACTTTCAACGGTACCAGTTGCCAAACTGGGTGCATCGCGATCAATACTAAGCACAAGGTCGAATGTAAACGGTTTTTTCAACGGGGTGAATGTTATTGATGATGATGATGATGGAAATGGTGTTAATCACAATGATGTATGTGCTGTTGTTCGTGTTGATGATGATTCATCAGCTAAGCTTACTGTCGGCAGTAGAACTGTCTTGTGGTATTGCTTTTACACAAACGCGTCATCAATCTTAAACAAACTGAACATACTTCGATACTATTCTTCATGGTAGAATCCCTTATATGATTCGCATCACGGAAACTTGATGCAATGATGAAGTGTAGGACAGCAAACTGTCAACCCCTGGTATGACAGTGTTTCCTAGTTGTAGGAAAATCGGTAAATTAGGTGGTGAATCGAGTAAAGTCAGTATTGTGTTTTGTGCACTTCTAGATCCGGAGTCGCGATTTTTTTACGTACATCCGTTTTCAACAGATGATAGACAAATAACTCCGTGTGTTCAGATTACGAAAATATTAAGTTTAATTGTTAAAATCAAGTAAAAGGTTAGAAAAACAGTCTCAATCAATTGTAAAGAAAACCTTTTTGTATTACTAATAAGTAGTGTGGCATATTTATGGCTGACGTATTAGTAATACAATTTCTTTGTTCAACAGTGGCGTTGGTGGATTCCAGCGTGAACCGTTCGAAAAAACCTGCCTGAGCAGTCGATGCCCTGGATCATTTAGTGAATTCCATATGAGACAGTGGGACGGGTGGGTAACATAGTCCAAATGTGAAATTTCCGAGCTTCTGGCATGGCTTCGTAGCTCAGCTGGTAGAGCGCTTGCCGCGTTGAGGCATGATGTTTCTGTCGCTGGGTTGACCTGAACGTTTATGGGAATGCGACAGCTATGATCAATTATAAGTCATGTTTAAAGCATATCAACCAAGTCACTCACTACTGTTGACTATTTTGTTCGTCACGCCCTGGCAACACCGTACCACGTAAACTTTACCTGTAAAATCAGACGATGAGTAACCGCAACCGAGCTGATTCAAGTTTTTTGTACAATGTGCATATGAACAAGAACTTTCAAGAATGAAGTACATCGATTCTTTACCCGAATATCACTCACTGTCTGTCGGTAGCCCTACGCCATCTACCATTTTGGGGCCAACCTTTGAGTTTCTAGGTTACGACCGACACTTTCGTTTGACAACAAATAACAGATGATATCGATCTAGTTGAATTTATAAATAAGTGTAAGAAATATGT